>CAUYRT010028929.1:0-94408 GCA_963574885.1 Lepilemur ruficaudatus
GCATGTGCCACCATGTCCGGCTAATTTTTTCTATATATTTTTAGTTGGCCAATTAATTTCTTTCTATTTTTAGTAGAGATGGGGTCTCGCTCTTGCTCAGGCTGGTTTCGAACTCCTGACCTTGAGCAATCCGCCCGCCTCCGGCTAGGATTACAGGCGTGAGCCACCGCGCCCGGCCCTCTGTTCTTTTTAAATGTAATATTGATAGACTGTGTGGCCTTCTCATTACTCTCCCAAAGTCTAACTAAAATCAACAAATGTTGCATCATTTTTATTTCAGCCCACCTATCTAATTAATCTTGAGTATATTCAATATCAAAAGAACAATTTCTCTAGGTCTGAAAAACATGAGCATTCTCACCTTTCCTCTTTAATTTAGCCCATATACTATGAATTTTATCTTAAGGCTCTCAGAGAGTCTGTTAGAAGGGCGGTTATGTTTTCCAACATTAGAGTACCTTACAGTATTTTCAAAGACTATATAGAACATGTAAAAATAGATTAAGAATTGTAATTCAAGGACTCACCAATATATATTTTAAAAATCACACTGAATGACTTTTTTAAAGCCTACTAAATGACACCGGAATATACTTATCAAGATATACTTCTTATATGTCCAGACACTGCTTCTGTTTTAAAAAACAAAAGACACTGAGTCCATAAGACTATTTATACAAGTATTTTTCTGAATTACATTGTTCCATGATTAAAACACCGAAATTCAATCAGATAAAGAATTAAGTGAACAAGGCTGGATGTGCCGGCTCATGTCTATAATCCCAGCACTTTGAGAGGCCAAGGTCAGGAGGACTGCTTGAGCCCAGGAGTTCAAGAACAGCCTGGGCAACAGAGTGAGACTCTATCTCTTAAAAAAAAAAAAAAAAAAGAATCAAGTGAACAAAACATAAATATACTAATTGTTAAAAAATTCATGCACCACTTTTGTCATGAATTAGAAAATCATTAAGACAGTGGTATGTTCTTTATCTATAAAGTCTTCTTTCTCCACATTCCCAAAACATTTGGTTTATAAATTTCTTATAGCACTTATCACATTATGATTCATAGTTTAATTACTTGTATACTTTTTTCCTCCTCTACCATTCCCTTAAGAGTGTCCCCATGTACCTTTATATTATTCCCTCAAGTATCCACAGGATGAATAGCCTCATGTCCATATATACCATAAATCTCTAAAAATTCAGGCAAAAAATCAGGATTCTGAAGATTCTGGTAAAACCAGGATTTTACAATTAACATTTTATTCTCCACAGTCAAGTCTAATAAGGGAGCACACTAAGGACAGTCAAGTTCCAAGCCAAACAGGTTAGACAATTTCAACTAAATAAAGACTTAAGTGTCTTCATTATTTGATATACCTGAAATTGGGTTTTAAATTAAATTTTTAAATAAAGATTCAAAATCAAGAATTCTAATTTCCCCATCATGGTGGCAATCAGAGTCTCTAAACTCTAGGCTAGTCTATCCTTCCAGCCTTATTTCTAATTGTAAAGTCACATCTTAGGGGTCAGATCCGAAAGTGAACATACAGTGACAATCTTGAAAATCCCTTATATTACCCATAAAGCACAAATAACGTATATGCTAACAACCTATTTTAATAGGTAACGGTTTTTTTGAGCACTTTAAAAAAGTGACTCATTTAATTTAGGTGTTTTATTGTCACCAGACAAACATTCAGCAAGGTGAGATGCTCACACTATCAAAGTATACGGAAGCCAAAAATGACTAGGGACATAGCAAATTCACCTCTCCCACTTCATGCCTCTATAGTCAGTCACTCATTCAGGGGAATGGCAGAAATAAAATTGCTCATACCATCTGTGGTGTCATGATATATATATAGGTTTTATATATATGATATGATATACCATATATATGATATACAATATATATAATGTGATATATCACACATATGTGATATATCATATTTTTATATATAGCCTATATATTGGTTTTCATCCAAGGTTCCTGGCATGTAACTCCCATAGTCCTTGTTACAACGTTGGGGTGCTTCAAGCCTCAGGAGCAGGGCTCAGGAGATAGAATCTCTCTCTCTTCGACCTTTTCCTGTCCTCCTTTCACCTGCCCAGGGCAAGAATCTAATCTGATTGTGGGTCAAAAGACCCTCATTCCAGAGAGGGTCCTGCCCTATACCCTGGAGAAAGGAATGCTACAGAGAGAGACCAGAAAGAATCTGAACGGACAGGCCTTGCTGGGTTTAGATCACGTGTTTTTTGTCCAATCCCATTTCTACATGGTTGTCAATCATGCCTATGTAATGAAGTCTCCATAAAAACCCAAGAGGACTGGGTTCAGGGAGCTTCTGGATAGCTGAACACAAGGATGTTCCTGGAGAGTGGGATGCCCAGGGAGGGCATGGAAGCTCCACATCCCTTCCCCTATACCTCACCTATGCATCTCTTCATCTGTATCTTACGTAATATCCCTTATAATAAACCTGTAAACATAAGTGTTTTCCTGAGTTCTGTGAGCCACTCCAACAAATTAATCAAACCCAAAGAGGGAGAGGGTCATAGGAACCCCAACTTGAAGCCAGTGAGTCAGAAGGTCCAGCGTCCCGGACTTGCAACCGGTGTGTGTGTTGGGAGGATGGGGGCGGGGAGGGTCATCTTGGTCGTCTTCTGAGCCCTCGCCCTGTGGGATCTGACACTATCTCCAGTTAGACAGTGCTGAAACTGAATTAGGGGACACCCAGCTGGTTTCCACTGCTTGGTGTGTGGGAGAAAATGCCACACTTGGTCACAGAAATCCTCTTCTGTGTTGACTGTCATGGAGTTTAGAGGAAAGCACGGTTTGTGGAGTGTTTTTCCCAAAGCACTAATTTCTCCAGTTCTGATTCATTCTCTCTCTCATTTTTTCAGGGAAAAAAGAACATCTACTTGAATTCATTTAAGTTCAAAGCATTTTATTAATAGAACTCTGTCAAGCTTTGTACTATATCTAGTATCCTCAAATAAGCCTGCATGGTGGTTAAGAACATACCAGACTAAAGAGAAAGACTGGGTTTGGTTCTGGCATCTGCTAGCAATGTGACCTTGGGCAAGTAACCTGATCTCTCTACACTCCAGTTTCTTCATTTCTAAAATGGGATAACAATACTTGCTTTTTAGGGCTGTTATAAGAATTGTATGAGTTAATGTCAGTAAAACACTTAAAAGATTACTTGGCACATAAAAAGTTATGGGTTAGCTATTATTTTCCCAACTAAACCGCTCCCTTCAATCTCTACTCCAATTCTACTCTTCAGAAGTCTGCCCTAATACCTCCTCCTCAAAATAAGGCATTAATACTCTCCAACAAGAGGCAAGCTCTCATATACCCTTAAACTTCTATGGCTCTTAACTTTCTGTATGATTCTGGTGACTCATATTTATTTCCTGGAAATGTTACTGTCTTTTCATGGGTAGCTTATCTTGTCATATAAATTATAAGCTCCTTTAAGAAAGAAAATATGGGAATACATAGCATGCCTCTTTGATACAAAAAAGTCACTCAAATCAGTACTTAACAAATATTGCTTATGAGGCAAGGATACTGGATAAAGGTTTTCCAATAAAGTACAAAGAGTTTCATTTAAAAAATCACTGTTGTAGAGTCTCGGTTGGTATCAAAGTATTAAGTCTTAAGCCAAGAATTGTTATAAGAGTTGCAATTATTGAGTTTAGATTTCAAAAAAATGAAGATTTAGCTCATAAGGAACAGTTTGCAATTTTTAAGTCAAGAGTATTAAAGCAAGGTTGGTTTCAGCTTTCTATGATTTGCAAACAATGCTGCTAGATTCAGCCTGAACGTTTTAAGCACTTTTTGAATATTAACTCACACAATTCTTACAACCCTATGAAGCAGGTATTAAATACTTACTTAAAAGGTGACTATATGTTAGGCACTGCAACTATAAAGATGAAAAGATTTAATACCTGCAATCAATAAGTCTAAACAAATATGGCTAATTAAACAATGTTCAAGGTGCAGTGGGAAAACAAAAGTAAGGATATTAACACCTGTTTTCTGTCACCAGGTGAGATCTTATCATCAAGGAAGAGAAAAAACAAAAAGCTGTATTTCACAAAGGGACTGATTAGAAAAACTAATAAATAAGATACATCTAGAGATTGCATATTTCCTCTAAAAATCACGATCAGGTAACTGTGAGATTTTTTTGTCTAGAAAAATGCCACAGAGATTTTAAATCAACTATCTGGCCTTAATCACCAGACATTATCCTACTAAGTATATGTTTGAGAAGTTATTCTTTAAACTAAAATTCTAATATCAAAAAAACTTTTTCAACTATTATAATTTTCCTAATGGAACTAGGAGGTTTCCTTACAAATTAAAAAATTCTTATATTTGTCTACAGTTCGTCATTTAAGATTACTAACATTATGTATATAAAGGAAAGAGGTACTGATTCTTCATATAATGATGATGTTACCAACCTACAGAAGAAAAGGTATGCTCCGCATTATTTTATCTATCTATCCAGGCCCACCGCTGTTCCACAGCAGCAATTTGCAAGCTAGATATACTATACTTCTATTCAACCAGAAACAGGCAAAGCAACCAACTCTATCAGGTATCAAGTTTGCAAACTTTGTGCAATATTTTAACTATGTGAACTTATAATGCTTTCAACTTCCAAACAGCTAGAAACTGACCAATGAGTAAAATATTCTGGTCAGTAGATAAAATAGTCTATCTCTCAACGAAGGAAAATTTCATAGCTAATTCAATTAACTAATTCAAAACCAAAACAAAAATACCAGATGTTGGGATATATTTAGCAAAAATTAAATACTACCTAAAAAATCCAATATCAACTCAATTTTTTTTGTCAGGGATAGTTAATCCACTACCTTGCCTTTCACCTTCTTAAAACAAGAGAAATATAACAAAGTTGCATCATACAGTATTGACGACTTAGGTTCTAAAGTTAGCCTATATGAGGTGAAAATATTGTACCCCACTTTAAGAATAAGACTGCCATTAAAGATTACTAATCTTACATGTGGCAAAGGTACAGTGTTTCTTTATATATAATGATGATGTCAACCTATAGTCAATATAATCCTTAACAATATCTTCAAATAAACCATAAGCAGAGTATGATGTTCATAGGATAAAACACGCAAAAGACAAATGAGACAATCAGAGAACAAGAAGAGTCATATGTCACTCATTCCAGTGCTTATACGCAGTGAAGAGAATTCTAAGGGTAATCAATTGCATTATTATGATCCTCTACCCTACCTTTCTTTTTAAAATTCAGAGCACATTAAGTTAAATGCTCATGTGACACTCCATTCTAGTACATAAACCAGAGAACAAAATTATCCTAGAGTAATAAGTAAACACCAGATGCTATTTCCTTTTGTAGCATTATCAATTGAAGAAAATTTCTCTGCTGTTCTACTCCACTATTATTGCCTACCACTTCTGAACTTTTACTTAATTTCCACCATAAAAAAGGAGTCAAGAAAATATACAAATCCAATCATGCAACCAAGTTAAATTCAAAAATGTATTTACATAATAAAAGAAAATACATGATCACTGCAGGTATTTGGGCTATTATTTCTTAAATTTATTCAGTGTCGATTAACAGTTTAAAACTTAGGCCAAAATTCCATTTGAGTGAGAAATCATATCTTACCTACTACCATAAGTGTGAATTCAAATCCTCTCTTCACCGATTTTCTGTATACTTGATTTGGCAGATTGGCAAATCCCACATAGCCTTCAAGGTTCTTCTGTTGCTGAGAAAAGCAAAAAGGGCCAAGTTATTCATGCTATCAACAATACTATTCTGTCACATATTTCAAATTCCCTTCATTGACCTATTTTTTAAATTATGCAAACTATTATTCATAGCAAATCAAACTGCTTTTAAGGTATTACCAATGAAAGTATTAGTTTGGTTAACTGCTCAATGGACAAAATGAACTGAGCATGAACTGACTGACAATATAATGGTAATTATAAAAATCCAAGACAATAAAATAAAAATTACAGAAATCTGCCTCAGAGCAAAAAGTTTTCAGCTGATAGTAAGTTATAATAATAAGATTCTGACCAACCAACTAAAACAACAGAATAACAAAGGATTTTTCACAATGAAAAAATTCAAAACCCCTTAAAATTATATTAAGAACCTTTCTCATTATCCCCCCTTGCTCTCACTAATTACCAAAGGCATGAGATTCTTGACATTTTTCTTCTTATTCATGAAATGAAATCAAAATGTGAATTAAAACAATTTTTTCATAAATTCTTGAAGACTCTCATGATCAGTATCAATCAAAAAATAATATTTTTCAAGCTGTTATGGGAGGTCCAGTTATGTCACCTCAAGGTTTCACATGATCCTGCTGCTTCTATCTTTAAGGAAGTCAGATTTATCCAGGCTTTAAAGTAAACTATAATCCTGTTTTCTAAATGGTTTTGATTGTTTGATGACCTCAACAATACCCAATTTCATGGGTAATTCAAGGAAATCTACTTCTAAGTTGGTGTAATTCAGTCTGATTTTTTAACTTATCTATTGGTGAGAAATATTGTCCATAATTCAGCCAGTGAGTGAGTAGAGTCTTACTGGTTAATTTTACTTTAGAGGTAGTTCTTATTCATCATTAAAATATAATGGTGAAGGGCCAGGCATGGTACCTCACACCTGTATTCCTAGCACCATGGGAGGCCGAGGCTGGAGGATCGCTTGAGGTCAGGAGTTCAAGACCAGCCTGAGCAAGAGCAAGACCCCATCTCTACTAAAAATAGAAAATATCAGAGAGATGTTATGGCACCCGCCTGTAGTCCCAGCTATTTGGGAGGCTGAGGCAGGAGGATCGCTTGAGCCCAGGAGTTTGAGGTTGCTGTGAGCTAGGATGATGCTGTGGCACTCTAGCCTGGGAAACAGAGCAAGACTCTGTCTCAAAAAAAAAAAAAAAAAATACATACATATATATATATGTATGTAAGTATATAAAATTGTGAAATATTCCTAAGAGGTACACATTTTTCTTAGAAGTTTTTGCCATATTTAAATTCTCATTAAAAAAAAAAAACTCATGCAATCAAAGCATCAATTCAACACATTTGGATTTAAAAAAAAAACAGAAGTCTACATTCTTCACTAGTATCACATACGTAGCTAAATATTCCATCCATGATCTTTTACTCTTTTTTCATTCATATAAACTAATTTTTAATGCAAATGTCGAAAAGCTAAACCCTACTATGAGTAGAGCTAAAAATATGTATTAAATTTAAGGTTTCCCTGATTCATATTTCATCTAACTGTAAGTTAAATTTAAGTTAACTAAGACTGAAAAAAAAGTCTTTGTATAAATTATATAGTATACTCACAGCTACTTTGTAAAGAACAAATTTCCATCATTCCAGTGTTCCAGATTCCAACAGAACAAATCCACAGAGGAACAGTAAATGAAGAATTCCAAGAATTGTAATGATACATTCAGTCCAAACAGGAGGCAAATCCATTGAAACATAGTAAAAGATAGAGGGAAAAATGAAAGTTACTTACATGTAACTCAACAAATTAGAGGTATATTACAAATAAACTCCGGGCAGACTTTTTTCTATAGATGTCAAAGTAATTTTTTTTTGTTAGCTATAAGGCCCTGTGCATTTAAATCTATTTTCAGCACTCTCCTGGTGAAAAATAGAACAAAAGACCAAAAAGGCCAATTATCATATCCTGCACTTGAAGTCTAAGAGTAAATGGTGGAAAAGACATAAAAGTATAAAGTTTCAGGAAGGTATACATGGACCAAGTTCTAAATTCCATGAAGAAAAAATTGTAAATTTCATGCAATTTTGCTTTGTCAGTCACTGGATTAAGACAGCCCAGAACAGACAAATGCAAACATTTTAGCTAAAATCTTTTTATGCAATGCTATATTGCAAGTTCCATTAATTAAAATGGAAGTCCAGAATTGGAAGAAATATAGAGTTACAGATAAACGAAAGGGAAGGAAGCTAGCAGCAACAAATGGAGAGATAAACATGAGCTGTGAAAATTAAAAGGCAACTGAGGCATAGAGAAAAGAAAATACACAATCCTTAGACAAACTGCCTGTCAAGAGCAAACATTTTTCTACTGATTAAAATCTATGAGTTACATCACAACCTATTTCAAACAATTTGAGGCAGTTTTAAGACATTAACATACTTTTATAGTTAAAGTAATTAAATTTAATAAATAAGAATACATTTTTAAAACCAATTATAAAATTATTTTTCCCAAGACAAAACCCTCCAATAACTTCCCATCTCCCTCAAAAGTAAAACCAACGTGCCAATAAAGGCCTACAGTGGTTCTCAACTTTACCTGCATCTTAGAACCACCTGGGGAACTTTTATACAATCCCAATGTCCTGGCTACACCCACAGATCAATGTCCTGGCTACACTCACAGATCTCTCAGAGTGGGACAACTCCACCAGCTTTTTTTTTTGAGACAGGATCTTGCTCTGTCACCAGGGCTAGAGCAGTGGTGTCATCATAGCTCACTGGAATCTCAAACTCTTGGGTTCAAGTGATCCTCCTGCCTCAGCCTCCCAAGTAGCTCGGACTACAGGCGTGTACCACCACACCTGGCTAACTTTTCTATTTTTTTGTAGAGATGGGGTCTCACACTTGCTCAGACTGGTCTCAAACTCCTGTACTCAAGCAATCGTCCCGCCTCAGCCTCCCAAAGTGCTAGGATTACAGCCACCTTGTCCAGCCCAATCAGTGTTTTTTAAAGCTCCTCACACAGTTCCAATGTGCAGCCAAAGCTGAGAACCACTAGCTGACAAGGCCCTGCAAGATCTGGCTCTACTGATAATTCTGGCCTCATCTCTTACTATTTTTCCTCCCTTGCTCACTTCTCTTCCAGCCACAGTGGACCCCCTAATTCCTCCCCAAACACACCAGGCTTTCACTTCATGGCTTTTGCACTTGTTGCTTTCCCTACCTGAAACATTATTTTTATCACTCAAACATTACCTTTACAGAGAGGCCTACCCCGATCACCTTATTAAAGTTACAACCTGACTCCTCACCCCAGCACTTTGCTGCTTGTTTTATGTTTGTCCTTACTACTTAACACCACATAACTGACATACATTTTAATCATCTTATTTATTGTGATCTCTGCCCCACCCCACCTTGCCTCCAACTAGAATGTAAGCTCCATCAAGCCAGAGACTGAATGAATTACACAAATTGTTCATCAGAAAAGAAGAAGCCATCTAGGAGAGTTAAAGAAGTTTCAGAGAATATGGTATCTTAGGTTGCACTTTCAAGGAACCCACCAGACAAAAGGCATAACAAATATGTCTCAGAGTCTGCCCTTTGTTTCATTTATGGCTTTATCCTCAGCAACTCAGTCTTTGGCCCCTAATACTATTTTAGCATTGAATTAAGAAAAGGGAAGAAAGCATTCTAGGCAAAGGAGTGGGCCCTAACATGAGGAGGAACTAGGTACTTCCAGGAATAAAAAGAAGGTATGTGAACTATAATGCAGCAAAGTAGCGGACAAGGGGATAAGTGATAGGAAACAAGGTCAGGGTGGCAGGCAGGGGCCAGATCATGCGGGATTCAACCAATGTAGGAAGTCTGGATGTTATTTTAGGCAGGATGGGAAACCACTGGAGGGTTTTTCACAGGCAAGTGACCTGATTAGTATTTTAAAGATAGCTCTCACTACTAAACGAAGAAGGAGTGGAAATACGAAAACTAATAAGGAGAATACTATGGTAGTCCAAGAAAGAAAGGGTATATTAAACTAAGATGGTATTGAATCAATGGGAGATGAGAAGGATTCAGAATGTTTTTAAGGTAGAGTTGGCAGCATATTGCTGATGGGTGGATGATCAGCAAAGGAAAAAGACAAATAACTCCTAGGTTTTTGGCTTGAACAACTCAATGACTAGTGATATCTCTTAAGGAAATAGGGAGCAATGAGGGAGGAAAAGATTGGGTGGTGAGGGCCAAAACAAAAGATAGCTCTGAACATGTTAAGTTTGAGGTGCCTATTATATATTCAAGAAGAGATGTCCAGTAGGCAGTTAAATACATGAGTCCAGACATTTCAGGGTTGGTTGGTGCTGAAAATAGAGACTTAGGAATCATGAGCATATAGATACTATTGAAAGCGGATTGGATTCCCAAAGAGAGACTCCCAGAAAGAAAGAGGTCTGACAAAACCCTGGAGCACTACAACATTGAGAAGTTAGGCAGAGAAAGATCAGCCAGTGAGGTGGGAGAAAAACAAAGATCATCTCAAGGATAGTCACTCAACTGTTGAATATTACAGAGAAGTCAGATGAAATAACAAAGACATAGCAATAAAATTTGGAAATAAGGGTACTCATAATTTTTTTTTTTTTAAGAGACAGAGTATTGCTATGTAGCCCAGGCTGGAGAGCAGTGGCCCAACCATAGCTTACTGTAGCCTCGAATTCCTGGGCTCAAGCAATCCTCCTGCCTCAGCCTCCCGAGTAGCTAGGACTACAGGTATGCACCATGATGCCCAGCTAATTTTTTTTATCTTTCATTTTGTAGAGATGGAGTCTCGCTATGTTGTCCAAGCTGGTTTCAAACTCTTGGTCTCAAGCGATCCTCCTACCTCAGCCTCCCAAAGTACTGGGATTATAAGCATAAGCCACTGTGCCTGGCTTACTATTAATAGTAACTTAGCAAGAGCAGTAGTAGTAACAGTGATGAAGAAGAGTGCCTAGGTTGATTTAGAGTAGACAATTTACACATAATTACTGTGACAGAATAATTTTAAATTATTTTAAACATTTTACTTGTCAGTTCTCACGTATGACTGATTTCTCAGAGGGAGAGAACCATGTCATATTCATCTCTATATTCTTAGCAAAGTGCTGATGCACAGTGAATATTCAAAAAAGCTGAATGAGTACACTTTCAGAAAAATTTCTTCTGAGGAAGAAACTTTTCCAAAGACAAAAGATTGGTTTGGCTACTGCTGTAGAACAAATTATCCCAGAATTCATATACAAGTATCCCATCCAATACAAAAATGTAAGTCAAGATAACTGGCACCAAAATACTATTTGGAAAACATACTAATAATATAACATTGGTCAATTAAAACATATAGAATTTTCACATCTCATAAGAATCTTTCCTTACCCCAAATTCTAAAATCAACCACAGTTTGTGCAGAAGACTTAACCACCCACTGATTCTTTTCCTGTGCAAATAAAATGTTCACAGTGCCAGTATAAAATATCTCTGGGTAAGGAAACATTATTTATAGATGTGAGTGATAAAACTGAGGCATTTATAACATGTGAATATAAATAACAGTATATTCACCCAGGCTTCTACCAAAATACCCTTAGATCTTTAAAGTATTCCTTGACTTCAAATATTGGTTATATAAGAAACATTTAACAAATTATCTTTTCTAAAAGCATATATTTACAAAATCTTTTAGTTAACATGTTAAATCTCTATGTCAAAATTCATATTCAAAAAACTGACCTACAATAACTTCATTTTTTTATGAAAAAAATCAACTTAAATACAATATCCAGTCACTTCGGTGTTGAACTTATTTAACCTATTTCTAGATATAAAATACATTCAAAAAATAAGATGCTTCAAACAGGTTCTAATAGATAATTGAAACTGTTTAACAATTCTTTATAGTCTCTTGGCCATTTGTTCCTACTTCAAAGAAAAAAGCTACCAAAAATCCTGGTATCTAAAATCCCATTATGATTTTTAAGTCTGAATATTAATATTTGTTTTAACAAATTTTCCAAGAGAGCAAAGCAACAACTTGTTTTGAAAACTGTTGTAGTAAATATACATTTGGCTAACAACAACAAAAAATTAATCAAGGAGAGTTGTAACAGAATGAAAGCCTGACAAAAATTGGAATTTGAGAAAAATTAACACGACCCTGGAAGGAAGTACAAACCTTCAACTCCCCCCATCTTCATGAAATGAGAGGTTGAATAAAAATCTAAAATGGTTAGGAATAGTAATGCATACCCTAAATTACCTTAGTATGCCCAGAATTCTTTTTCCCCTTAGTAACAACAATGAAAACATACATCAGGCTACAAAGATCCAAGGTTTACATTAATAACTTTTAATTTCAAAGACAAATATTTGATCTTTCCTAAATAACTTTAAGTTCAATCTGCTTACCTTTAGATTTAAAAATATATCTATACAGCATATTGTTTTACACACTGATGTAAACAATTACATTTGTTTCTCCTAAAGTTTAAGTAATTCTAAATATGAAAAACTACAGACTAGAAAACGAAAAGATACTGACATAGAGGAGGTGAAGCAGAAGAATGCACACTCACATTAATCCACATGCAGAATCATATTCATATTTTAGAAAATTACCACTGACAAGAACATTGATGATCAACTAGAAAAGAAAATGGCAGCAATCCCAAAAGCTGCTATAGTAGCCCTGGGAAAAAATAAAGACTTGAATCAAAACAGAAGCAGTAGGGATGAAAAGAAATACAGGTTAGAACTCTACTGTCCATTAAGATAACTACTAGCTACATGTGACAACTGAGCACTTGAAATGTAGCTACTCTGAATTGAGATGTGCTATAAGTGTAAAATACTTACCAGATTTTGAAAACTCAGTAGGAGAATAAAAATGAAAAATATATTAATAATTTTTATAGTGATTGCATGTTAAAATACTATTTTAGATATACTCCTTAAATAAAATACAAAAGTTAATTTCACCTGTTTATTTTTACTTTTTAAATGTGCCTATTAGAAAAGCTTAAATTATACATGTAGCTTACATCAAATTTCTATTGGACAATGCTGGCTTGGTATTAAAGAGATGAAACGACAGGTCTCTGCAACTAACCTGCAGAAGGTAGAAAGATTCAGATTTCTAAATTTAGGTTTCAGAAATTGAATGAATAGTAGTACCAATCGTTAAAAGCAGGAATCATCTGAGTTTAAGGTGCTAACTGGATTTTGGAGAGATATATGTCTAGTAGGCAGCTGCATATATGAAGGTTAGAAATTCTAGAAACATCTAGGTTAGACAGATATTAATATTTTAAATCATCAACATTTAAATAATATCAAGGCCTTGAGTATGAATCCAAAAACAGTGTAACAGAGTAGGAAGCAGGCTAAGGACCAACACCAACATCCCACCACAACCACCTAAATAAATCTAGGAAAAGGTGAGAGAAAAGAATAATCAGAAAAGTATTGATAGTTCACCGAAGCATTTTAAAGGAAGTCAATTGTAGTGGCTTCCTTCAAGAAGTGAGGCTGGGTGAGGTGGCTCATACCTGGAAGGGCTGAGGTGGGAGGATCAGGAGTTTAAGACCAGCCTGAGCAAGAGTGAGACCTAGTCTCTACAAGACAGAAAAATTAGCTGGGCCCAGTGGCGCACACCTGTAGTCCCAGATACCTGGGAGGCTGAGGCAGGAGAATCACTCCAGCCAAGAGTTTGAGGTTGCAGCGAGCTATGATGCCACCACTGCACCCCAGCCTGAGCAACTGAGGGAGACTATGTCCCAAGGGAAAAAAAAAAGTGGTCAACTGTATCAAATCCTCAGAGAAGTCAATATAAAGACATAGAAAAATCTAATTTTTGTTACCAGGCACCATTGTCAAAACTGTATCAGTAGAAAGATAGAGGAATAAGGCAGATTGGGAGTAAATAAACAGGGAAGAACTGCAGGCAGTGAGTATTAACAATTCTTTTTGAATGTTTACCTCTGAAGAGAAGAACAATAAGATAGAAGCTAAATGATAATACAGGGTCAAGGAAGAGATTTAAGCATTCAAAAAAACAAAAGCAGATAGTTGCATTTGTTTAAACGCTGACAGAAAAGACCAAGTAGACAAGTGACTGAGGAAAGGAAAGTAAGTAAGGACACAGGTAATGTTTACAGAGTGAAGCACCAGAGATAAAACCACCTGCTAATCCCAAAAAAGGAGGGGAAGACTAGAGGACTTTAAGAGGTAAAGATGGGAAACTGAAACCAAAAAAACAGGGAGAGAGGCTAGGAATACACAGCAGGCAACCAAGCCATTCTGTCCATTCAGTTAAGGCTGAAGACCACAAATCTTTAAATGTATGCCTGAAACCATGTGATCTTTTTTGCCAGGAGCAATCCATAACTTGTTCATTTGAAACTGTTATTTTGCAGGAAGGGCACATAAAAAGTACAAGAGGTAAAGAGAGCTGACAAATATAGTTGAAGCAATTTAGTGAATGAAAATGGAGATGATCAAAGATGGAAAGTATGAAGGAAGTGAGATAGTAAAAAAATGAAATTGTGATTAGAATGAGATTTCTAATTAAGATGTTAGAGGTGAAACAGAAGTTCCAGATGATGAACCCACAGGGCCATTAAAATGCTGGCTTAAGCACAATCAAGAAACTGATGCTAACTTATTGAAGAGTTTTACAAATTGGTACCCAAAATGACGATGGAGATTGTAACAGAAAGGAAAACTGTGTGTTAGGTGCAATCTTTAAGGAAGGTGAAGTAACAGACAAATTTAAGAAGGGGATAAAAATGGTCTGCTAAACAGTATAAGTTCTAAAGTAGCAGGGTTCCTTTTAAGGAAAATGATCTGGAATCTAGATCAGCACTATTTCACAGAAATATTAGCTGAACCACTTACGGAACTGTAAATGTCCTAGTAAACATGCTAAGAACATAAAAAAGTAAAAAGGTGAAATTGACCCAGTGTATCCATATTATGTTAACATGCAATCAATATAAAAAATTATGATTAATTTTACATTACTGATTATTCTACATTTTTTACATTTGTAACAAACCTCTGAAATTTGATGTGTGCTTTAAGACTTATAGCATACCTCACTTAGGACTAGTCATATTTCAAGTGCTCCATAGCCAATGTGGTTAATAGCTAACATACCAAATGTACAGGTATAGAAAATTTTCATCAGTGCCAAAAGACCTATTAAAGAGCACAATCTGAGCTGGGTGCAATAGTGCATGCCTGTAGTAGTCCTTGCTACTTAGGAGGCTGAGACAGCAGGATCACTCGAGGCCAGGAGTTCAAGGCTGGAGTGTGCTTATGATCATGTCTGTAAACAGCCACTGCACTCCAGCTTAGGCAGCATAGCGAGACCCTATCTCTTTCAAAAAAAAAAAAAAAAAAGAATATAAATTGAAATGAACAATTAGTACCCAGTACTAGGTGAGGACATGGGAAACAGGCAGTCCCCTACATGACTGGTGGAATACAAACTTAAACCACTTACCAGAAGAGCAATTTGGCCATGTGGACCAAAAGCTTAAGTTTTCATTTTTTAAGACTGAACAAATTCCACTTCCGAAAATTTATAATCTTGACAATATGTAAGATGCAGACAAAAGAATATTCAACAAAGCACAGTTAATAACAGTACAAAACTGTAGAACAAGTTCCAAAGACCAGTGAAACAGAAAAATTATATTATGGTATTTCCATATATTAAAATTACCATGCAGTATCAACAGTAAAGTTTTAGAAGAATATGCATGGACAGAATGATATACTCTACAGAAAAACCATTATTAGACACACAGTGACATCAAACAAATTGGTGGAGTAATGAACTAAAAAAATGTTCTCCTCCATTAAAAGCAAGGGAAAAAATTGGCAAACATTGTCAAAATCAACTTAGAACTCTGGAAATTAACCAAAAGCTTGCAGCAATCCGGGGAATGCTTATTCAAGAAAAAGGGCTGAATCCTGGTAAAAACAGCAGCTTTTGTAGCATTTTAACTTGCCCATTCTCATCTCTCTTCCCAAGCTCCACAGTTGCCTTGAAAACCAACAGCACACAATCACAGCAAAAACCAGCAGCCTAGCAGCAGCTGAAGGAGACAGAACAGGTTGGAGCAACTTCAAAGCCCCATTCTCAAAGAGCTATCATTATTTGACTTGTCTGGTAATTCCCCTGGAAAACCCCACTTACAAATAACCACTCAGATAACCAAGAAGACTTTAGTGACAACACATGGCAAAAACAGACTTTACAGAATTAGTTCAAAAAAGTCACTAAGCAAACAACAAAGAGCAACAACAATAAGCCCTGTGGTTCCAGAAGGCAAAATCTGATTTCCAGAGTTGCCATAATGTATTATTTAAGATGCCCAGTAGTCAAGAAAAGGTTATGAGACTTGCAAAAAAAAAAAAAAAAAAAAAATGCATGGCCCAAACACAGGGGAAAAAAGGCAACAGGTCCTGAGAAAGCCCAGATGTTAAACAAATACTTTAAATGCGCTATTTTAAATATGTTCTAAAAACTAAAGGAAACCATGTCTAACAAACTAAAGGCAAGCATGAAGATGATATCACCAAATAGAGATTATCAATAAAGAGATATTAAAAAAAAAAGAGAGAAATTTTGGAGTTGAAAAATACAATTATTAAAATGAAGAATTCACTAGAGGCTCAACAACAGATTGGAGCTGGTGGAAGAAACAATTAGCAAAGCTAAAGATGGGTCAAATAACATTAACCAATCTTAAGTAAAAGAAGAAAACTAAACAGAGCCACAGAGAACAGGCATATCAACATATGCATAATGGCAGTACCTGAGATAGCAAAAGGGTAGGGACAGAGAGGAAGGGGTAGAACATATGTTTGAAAAAAACAGCAGCAGAAAATTTCCCAAATTTGAATAAAAACATTAGTCTCCACATCAAAAGCTCAACAAACTCCTAATAAGATAAAAATCTAAGATATCCACACATCATAATCAAACTATCAAAAATCAAAGACACAGAGAGAATCTTAAAAGCAGCAAGTGAGAAGCAAACTGTATATATAAGGGACCATTAATAAGAATAGCTGACATACTATCAGAAACCATGGAGGCCAGACGGCAGAGAAATGACATATTTAAAATATTAAAAGAAAAAGACTGTCATTCAAGAATTCCACATCTAGCAAAAGTAGCCTTCACAAGTGGAGAATTCAAACATCCTCCAATAAACAAAAACAGAGAATTTCTCACAAGCAGACCTGTCCTACAAGAAATAAAATAATCATTCAAGATAAAATGGAAGAACATTAGAAGACCGGCACTGAAATTCACAGGAAGACAAGACTATTACTGGTAAATGTAATGAATGAGGAAATATAAAAGGCAGTATAAACATATTAATAGTTTTTGATATTCTTCTCCTACCTGATTTAAAAGATAATTTCATAAAGCAGTAATTATAACTGTGTTAATGGGCTTATAATGCATTAAGGTGTAATGTGTGTGACAATAACACCATAAAGGAAATGAGAGAGAATGAAGCTATACAGGAGCAAATTTATTTCATTTTATTGAAATTATGGGGGTATTAACCCATATTACAATGTTATAAATTATTAACTGTAATCCCTAGGATACACATACAAACACAAATATCTCAAAAATAATACAGTAAAAAAGAAGGGAATTAAAATAGTACATTAGAAAATATTTTTATGAAGGGAATTCAAGAACAGAACAATAAAAAAGACAAAATATGTAGAAAACATAACAAAATGATAGATGTAAATTTTATCTTATCAGTACTTAGATTAAATGTAACTAGATTAATGTACTTTGCTACTGTCAGGTAGAGTGGGACTCCAAACAAAAGGCAAAGTGTGGCTACATGAATTTAAAAAACTATGATCCAACTATATGGTACCCACAGGAGACATTTTTTAGCATCACAGACACAAATAGGTTGAAAGAAAAAGGATAGAAAAGGTAACAAAACAGAGCTGAGCTGTGTGCGGTGGCTCATGCCTGCGGTGGCCTCACACTTTGGAAGGCTGAAGCAGGAGGATCACATGAGCCCAGGAAACTGAAGTTGCAGTGAGCAATAATATGACACTTCTGCACTCTAGCCTGAGCAACAAAGTGAGATCCTGTCTCAAAAGATAATAATAAAAAAAAAAAGAGCTGAAATGGCTACACTAATACCAGACAACACAGACCAAAGACAAAAATTGTTACCACAAAGGATATTTTACACTGATTAAAGCATTGAGATGATTTAACAATTATAAACATATGTCTCTAACAACAGAACCCAAAAATACATAAAGTTGACAAAATGAAAGGGAGAAATAAGATAATTCAACAACAATATTAATAGTTGAACTTTGATACTCTACTTTCAATAATGGGTAGGTAAAAACAACTAGACAAAAGATAAATAAAAAGAAACAGAAGACTTGACAACACTATCAACAAAGTAGATCTAGCACATGGCTATACAACACTCAACCCAACAGTAGAAAACTACGTTCTTCTCAAGTGCACAAAGAACATTTTCCAGAATAGACCACAAAACAAGTCTCAATTTAAATGGATTAAAATCATACAAAGTGTATTTTTCAACCACAACAGAATGAAATTAGAACCAATTACAGAAGGAAATTTGGAAAATTTACACATTTGTGGAAATTAAACAATACACTCTTAAGTAACTGATGGGTCAAAAAAATAATTCACAGGGGAAACTAAAAAATACGTTGAGTGGATGAAAATAAAAAAAAATATACCAAAACTTATTGAATGTAGCTAAATCAGTGTTTGAATGGAAATTTACATCTGTAAATGTTTATATTAAGAAGCGCAAGAAGATCTCAAATCATAACCTAACTTTCCATCTCAAGAAACTAGAAAAAGAACAAACTAAACCCAAAGCAAACAAAAACAAATGATTATGACTTAAGCAGAAATAAATGAAATACATAACAAACACAATAGAGAAAAATCTACCAAATCATAAATTAGTTCACTGGAAAGATCAACAAAATTGACAAACCATTAGCTAGACTGACAAAGAAAAAAAAAAAAGAGAACACCCAAAGTACTGAAATCAAGAAAGAGGGAAAATGACTATCAACCCTTCAGAAATAAAAAAGGCTTATAAAGGAATACATGAAGATTTTTATGCTAACAAATTATACAATTTAGAAGAAATGCAAAAATTCCTAGAAAGACACAAACTACAAAAACTGACTCAAGAAGAAACAGAAAATCTGAACAGTCCTAAAACAAACAGAGAGATTAAATTAGTAATTTAAAAACTTCACACACAAACACGATAATTTTTGGGGTTTTTTGAGACAGAGGCTCACTCTGTCGCCCTGGGTAGAGTGCAATGGCATCATCATAGCTCACTGCAACCTTGAACTCCTGGGCTCAAGCGATTCTCCTGCATCAGCCTCCGGAGTAGCTGGGACTACAGGTGTGCACCACGATGCCCAGCTAATCTCTTCTATTTTGTAGAGATGGGGTCTCACTCTTGCTCAGGCTGGACAATAATAATTTTAAAACCCACAAAACTTTCCACAAAAAAAAGCCCAAATCCAGCTGTCTTCACTGGTTTTCACTGGTAAATTCTACCAAATGTTTAGAAATTGCCCAGTCCTTCACAAACTATTCCAAGAAAGAGAAGAGAGGAGGGAACACTTTCCAACTCATTTTACAAGGCCAGTTTTACCCTGATAACCAAAACCAAATCAACAAAACAACAAACCAGTCAATTTAGATCCTCTATATAGTGCAAAAACCATCAAGAAAATACAAGTAATCAAGAAATACTAGCAATAAAAAGGGGATTACACACCACAACCAGTGGGATTTATCCCAGAATGAATATGTTGGTTTTACATATGAAAATTAACCAATACGTTAAATTAAGTAAACACACACACACCAAATACATGATCATCTCAATACACAAAATTCATTTCATGGAAATCCAACACAGTAAACACACTTAACAAACCAGGCACAGAAAGTAATCTCCTCAACCTCATAAAGCATCTAAGAAAAAGCCACAACTAATATCAAAGTTAATGGTGAAAAAATAAATGCTTTCACTTCAAAATTAAGAAAACACAAAAATGTCCACTCTCACCACTTCTAATCAATATTGCTTGAAGTTCTGGAAAGGCATTTGGCAAGATGTAGAAATAAAAAGCATCAAGATTATAAAGTAATGTAAGGAATAAAACTATATCTATTTGCAGATGACATGATCTTATAAATAAGAAATCCTAAAGAATCCACTAAAAAAACTATCAGAACTAATAAAGTGGCATGATATAAGACCAATATACAAAAATCAATTGTATTTCCATACACCAGCAAAAAAATCCAAAAATAAAATAAGAAAACTTCACCTGCGATGGCATCAAGAATAAAATACTTAGACATAAATTCAACAAAAAGAAATGCAAGTCTTGCACAATAAGAACTGTAAAATATTGTTCAAAGAAATTGAAGACCTGAATAAACAAAAGATCTCCCGTGTTCACAGACTGAATGACTTAATATTGTTAAGATGGCAATCTTCCCCAAATTCATTTACAAATTCAACCCCATACCTATGAAAATCCTAGTTAGCTTCTTTGCAGAAATTGACAAACTAATGCTATAATTCACATGGAAATTCAAGGGACCCAGAACAGCCAAAACAATACCGAAACAGAACGAAGTTGGAGGACTCACACTTCCTAATTTAAAATATATTACAAAGTTACAGTTATTACAAGTGTGTTACTGCTATAAGGACATATAGATCAATGGAGTACAACTGAAAATATAGAAATAAACCCTTACATGTATGGTCAATTGTTTCTCTACAAGATCGCCAAGACACAATGCAAAAAGACTAGTCTTTTCAATAAAAAGTGATAGTGGATATCCACATACAAAAGAATGAAGAATGAGGTAGATTCCTACCGCATACCATATATAAAAATTAACTCAAAATGAATCAAAGGCCTAAATATAAGGTCTAAAACTATAAAACTCTTCAAAGAAAACAGAAATGTAAATCTTTATGATCTTGGATTAAGCAATGGGTTCTCAGATATGACACCAAAAACACAATCTATGTAAAAAGCAGAAAAAGCAGACTTCATCAAAATTAAAAATGTTTATCTTCACAGAACACTATCAAGAAAGTGAAAAGACAACCTGTGGAATTGTAGAAAATATTTGCAAATCACTTATCTCATACAGGACTTATTTCCAGAATAAAGAATTCTTACAACTGAACAATAAAAAGACAAACTATGATTAAAAATTTGAAAAAGTATTTTAATAGACATTTCTGCAAAGAAGATCTACAAATTGCCAATAAGCACATGAAAAGATGTTCAACATCACTAGCCATTAAGGAAGTGCAAATTAAAACCACAATGACACTACCTCATACCCAGTAGGATAGTTAAAATTAAAAAGACAGATAATAACAAGTGTAGACAACGATGTGGAGAAATTGAAACCCTCATACTTTGGTGGCAGGAATGTATAATAAAATGAAACAGCTGCTATGGCAAACAGCTTGGTAGTTCTTCAGAAAGTTAAACGGGAGTTACCCCATGATCCAGTGATTCCATTTCTAGGCATATATCCAAGAGAACTGAAAACATGTGCCCACACAAAAACTTGTATTCCAGTGTTCAAAGCAGCATAATTGATAACAGCCAAAAAGTAGAAACAACCCAAATATTAACTAATGAACAGATAAACTTAATGTGGTAGTATATACACAATGGAATAATATCCAGCCATAAAATGGAATGAGAAAACATTATGTTAAATGAAAGAAACCAGTCACAAAGACCACATGTTATATTCCATTTATACGAAATGTCCAAGGTAGGCAAATCCATAGAGATGGAAAGTAAATTACTGGTTGTCAGAACCTGAGAAGTAGAGGGAATAGGAATTGACTGCTAACAGGCACAGGGTTTCTTTTGGGGCTGATAAAAATCTCCTATAAGTAGACAGTGGCAATAGTTGTACAACCTTGAACATACTAAAACCAGAGAACTGTATACTTTTAAAAAGGTGACTTTTATGGCATGTAAATTATCTCAATAAAGCTGTTCTAAAAACAAGCATGTATTGTGTAAAACACTACCTTTCATATATAATTTTTATATCTCCTTTCCCACACATATCTTCTCATTTGTACAGAAAGATAGGAAAAATAAGCCAAGAAACTCATAAAATCGGTTACCTCTATGAGTGGGTGGGAAAGTGATAGAAGAAAGGAGGAAAGAGAACAGGGTAAGAGAAAGGTGGGAGGGATATTTCTGGTTATACTATTTTACAGAGTTCACTAATCAAAATCATGGTAATGTTTCATATACCCCAATCAAAAAAAAACCAAATCAGCCAGGATGTGATAAGAGTCCAAAATGGAATAGAAATAGTAACAAATGAAGCTTAACTATATTTTGAAAAAAAAAAAAACAAAGACACTGAAGGGGTAGGAAAGAAAAGAACATAAGTAACTTTGGAAAACAGCATTTTAATTAGTATAATGTATTTTACAGTGTTTTAACTAACAGTATCGCTTACAGTTAATATACTATAAGGCTAAAGATAAGAAACTATACACAAATATTAATACTATACTCTAGCAAGTTATATACTTATAATAGCAGTTCTTAAGCTACATCTATGCGTATAATAGGATCTAACAAACATGTAAATAAATTGTGGATGACAGCTAGGTTTCTCAATGTTGGAAAAAAGAATTACAAATAAGGAAAACGAGAATGGCTAGAATGAAACCTGCATTCATAGACTGGAATTGGTGTGCCAGTATAAATCCATGATTTTTAACATTAACATATGTAAAGAAATAGAGATGTGTATACGTATATAAATTCATATATTTCCTACCTGTCTGCTCAAAACACCTAGAAGCAATGACACCCCAAAAGTGATGAGCACTTCCAGTAGCCAAATCTTGGTTTCTAAATACTATTTTCAAATAAAAGGAACCTGGACTCTTGGACAATGGCTGATTCCAGGGCTTAGAAAGAAAAACATAAAATGAACCAGAAAGTAAAGAAGTACTCAAAAAAATGATGGGAGCATGTTGAAAGGAACAAGAGCCAACTTGAAAGAGCTCCAAATAGACAATTTAAGCAACAAACCAATGAAAAAAATTAGTATTTGTGTGGCTATACTAACATTAATAATTGAGTGAATTAATGAATAAATAAATGAAAAGAGCTTTTCCTTACAACAGAATCCCAACTTTAAAATGTAGCATGATGTAAACAGAAAATCACTATTAAGACAAACAGCACAGTAATAACTGCCACATGTAAGAATTACTGACGGATGCTAAAACTAGTTGGTCAAAGTATAACAAGAAGATATTTTCGTAGTCCAACAAAGAATTAACATCTAAAAATATATAAAGAATTCTTAAAATTCAATAGGACAAATAATCCAATTTTAAAATGGATCAACGATTTCAACAGACCACCAAAGACAACATAACATATAGATAGCAAATAAGCACAGAAAATCCTCAACATCATCAGTCCTTAGAAAAATACAAATTTATGATAAACTATATCTACAAATCTATAAGAATGATTAAAATCAATAAGTTGACCATTCCACATATTGGTGAGTATGTGAAACAACTGGAATTTTTATTCACTTCTGATGGAAACGTAAAATGTTACGAAGTTGGAAAATAGTTTTGCAATTTCTTAAAAAGTTAAACATACACCTACCGTATGACTTAGCCCAAGTATTCACCCAAGAGAGATGAAATCATGTGCCACCATTATTACAGCTTTTCAAAAAGTTTACAGAAAGTCTGAAAGAAAATAATCCCCCAATTTTAACACTGGTTGTATTTAGCTAACTGGCTTAGAGGTAATTCAGTTTTCTATTATGTCCCATTTTCCAAGTTATTATTAAGGAACCTGAAGCATTTCCATTAAAAAAAAATCACATAGAAATGAAGTTATATGCACCAAAAGTTAGTATGGGTTTACTTTTTAATAGAGAAGTTAGATGTTCTTTATTTTCCCTTTATTACAAATTTATTAGACTACAAAGGAAAAAACTATAGAAGATAATTCTGACAAGATCTCAGTCATGATGTAAAGATGGGCAAGGTAGAGAAATATAGGATAGAATACCAGTAAAATAAGATGAATGAATAGCATGTCCACTTCAGCAGAATTATACACCATTAGGATCCAAGGATCTTGTCTTATAGTTCAAAGCAAAGGAAAAATCATTAAGGACTCAAATAGTTGGAAAAAGTTTTCCAGAATGGGTAGTTTTGTGCTGAGCCTTCCATAAGGAATGAGGGATTTCAAGGTAGGTAAGAACATCATAAACAGAGGCAAAAATACCAAATATTACTCAATGTGAATAGGAGGAAAAGGTCAAACCAAATGATTGCCCGAAGTTTTTAATAAAAAAAAGAATATACAGGAGAATCAGAAGGCAGTATAAGTATAGTTAGCCAAAAATCTGAATTCCAGTGTCTGCTGTAACTTAGAGCTATACGCTGGTTGGTAACTTATATAACCTTTCTGAGCCTTACATTGAGAAAATGTCTTGATTAGGTTATTTGTAAAGTATTTAAGGAATAATTAATATAAAGGGTTGAGTACTTTACATTCAATAAATACAATAAATGACAGTTGTTATAGTGGTTGTGCAATAAATGATAGCTATTATTAAGGCCTCTGAACTTTTTATCTTAAAGATAAGTGATCCCCAAACCTGGCTGTAATCAGAAGTATCTGGGGAGCTCTTGATAAAAACAGGTAACTTGGGCCCCAGCCTAGAAGTAGGGAATTAGAATCTTGCTGGTAGGGCCCAGGACATAGTATTTTTAACAAGAATCCTAGAAGCCAGTATTATGAGTAATTAATAAAGTTCTGTAATAGGTAAATTATTTTATAAAAGTAGTGCTTCAGGCATATTAATTTTACAAAGATTTATTAAATGAAGTTGAAGAGTCTATAAGCAACAAGACCAGTGAGGAAAAACTGTATGGGGAAAAAGGTCCCTTGTTTACCTTGGCTAGATTCTAATTTGTTAAATGGAATCCATTAGCAACCAACCATACCTAGAATACCCATCCTTCAATTAATAAGCAATGGAATCTCCCAATCCTACCCAAAAACTTTCAACACAGATTCAAACAAAATATGTTTCCAGCAAGCATAAAACTCCTTACTTCCTTGATATTTCCCTTAATCCTGGCCAGTACTAATGTTGATGGTGCATTTATGTCATATACTGTGCTATACCTGCATGCTTATGATATTCTTTCTGCCTTTCCTCCATGCTGATCAGATATTTCAAAAAGAAAGGGGCTGTAACTTCTCAGCAAATCTAAAATTATCCCAAAATTTCCAAAAAGAAAAATGGGCTACATCTATGTAATTATCTTTCTAACAGCACAGCACCATGCTCTAACACAAACTTAATAGGTCTACTTGTCGGCTAAGTCATGTTAGTTATCTTTTTGGCTCACGGTTGAATTAATCATCTCTCTAAAGTAATTCCTAATTATTCTGTACTTGACCAACTTTTACATTCTAATATAAAACCCAAGACAGAACTGACGAGCTCTATGTGGTATCACTAATTTTATCCATTTGTGCTAAGTTCTCATTTCTCCAAACTTAAACTAAAGAACTGTTATCTACTTGATTTGCCCTTCCTAGCAACAAGAAAGCTACCAGACTACAAAACGTCCTCCGACAATCTGCAGTCCTTGCAAATTATACAATGACCTATCATATTTTGGTTTTGATAGTTCTTTTTTATTTGCACAATTTTACACAAGCATAGAACAGGAACTATTCCTACTTAAATTTATTTCCCTTTCACCTAGCATATCAGCTACATAGAATATACACAAGAACTAGAAATGGAAAACTAGCTTAATGCTTAGATAGCAGACTCTCAATAAAGAAATAAACCAGAAAATAAAAAACTGAGCAACTAAAACACAAAGACTTGCAACAGCAAACTGTGTAGCTAAAAACTTCAAGAACAGAAGAAGGTGGGTACATCCATGAGAGCAGAAAAATGTGAAAAACTATGTAATTGTTTTTTTAAAAAGCCCTCATATTATATTACTTAATAACCCCATAAGTCAGAGCACAAAACCAAATATTCCAGATGGTGATTTTAAGAAGTTCAGTGTATTTTGCTGAAAGTAGGGGAGCTAATCATTTTACACATAACAAATCTCTCTCCAGTAATATAAGAAATGTAAATTAAAACAAGATTAAGCTACTCAACTAACAAACACCTCAGGGAAATAACTGGAGAAGAGGTTTGCTTAAAGATGCTCTTAAAAACATAATTCTAAAATGTCAAAACAACAAAATGTCCCAGAATAATAAAATGACTAGGCAAATTATAACATTGGAATACCATATACATATTTAAAATAACCTGCATATAGATCAATACACCAAAATCTGTATTAGATATTAAGTGGTTTGGTTTTTTATAAAAATTAAGAGTTTACAGAGTACTTTTACTTATGTTACCTCACAATATA
Source organism: Lepilemur ruficaudatus (assembly GCA_963574885.1). Lineage (NCBI taxonomy): Eukaryota > Metazoa > Chordata > Mammalia > Primates > Lepilemuridae > Lepilemur > Lepilemur ruficaudatus. The sequence continues at coordinate 26,430 of CAUYRT010028929.1, forward strand.
ATTCATACCAGAGGTTTTCAATTCTGGCTTTTCATCAGAATTACCTAGAATACTTAAAACACAAACTTTTGGGCCCCACCTGGTGAATTAAAGATCCTCCAAGTGTGCGATGTGAAGTATTGGAAATGTTTCCAATGCCCATTCAGGATTTAGAACCACTAAATACCCCTAATTAGAACCATGAAAAAAAATACATAATTAAGAAAGAATACAAATTAACCTACAATAATTAAAATAATTTCATATTTTCCCCCTCTTGGTTAATTTATTTAAATTAATCATAAAAGGTACTAACTAGGCCGGGCACGGTGGCTCACGCCTGTAATTCTAGCACTATGGGAGGCCAACGTAGGCGGATCGCTCAAGTTCGAGAGTTCGAAACCAGCCTGAGCAAGAGCGAGACCCATCTCTACTAAAAATAGAAAGAAATTAATTGGCCAACTAAAAATATATAGAAAAAATTAGCCCAGCATGGTGGCGCATGCCTGTAGTCCCAGCTATTCGGCAGGCTGAGGCAGAAGGATTGCCTGAGCCCAGGAGTCTGAGGTTGCTGAGAGCTAGGGTGACGCCATGACACTCTAGCCTGGGCAACAGAGTGAGACTATGTCTCAAAAAAAAAAAAAAAAAAAAGGTAATAACTTTATATATTAAACTTTTTGTTATTACAAATGATTTACAATGTTGATATTTGAAAATACATTAGTTACTGGAAAAAATCTTCCTTGTACAGATAATCTCACATCCCAGAATGTTACTAGTAACAGTTGTGGTGATACCCTGGTTATTTATTTTTTTTAACAACAGTATAAGCAGAAGGACAATACATACCAAAATCTTCCTCAAAAAGAAAGAATTCTGATTACAATCTGAATGGACAATTTGAATATATAAGGATAAATAATGTCACAGTGCAAATAAACACTAGCATAATCCTTAGTCTGGCAACTGCTACTGTGAAATGTGCCAGTAGAAATTTTAAATAAGTAAACATTTCAGTACTATCCAAGAAACAGTGACCCCCCCATCTAACTTGGAAGGACATGGAAGTTTCACACAAATCACTTCATTGCAACTCTGCTCACAAATTCATTTATTAAACATAAAAATTCAAAGCACAAATGAATACATTTACAATAATCTTAAAACATTTCTTTTCTATCCTAAATGTCTCTCCTAGTATTGAGAGACCCTAGAAGACATGCTCACTTGGATGTCTCCCAGGCTTCTCAATTTCATGTTTAAATTACCTATTTCAAGAAATGGTACATACTTATCTACCCATTCACACAAGCCAAAAGGCTCATGTATTCTGGATTCATTACTCACACATCTTCCCAGATACCTTACAACCATCCCTTTCAGGCCCTTTGCCACTGCCCTACTTTTGTCCATTTTTTAGAACTAGGACTGCTGCATTAACCTCCCTCAATTCACTAGCCCCAACTTGGAGCCCTATCTGAACCTCCAGTGAGAATTATCATGATGATTCTCATGGTTACCGTTGTTAAAACCCTTCGATAAAGATTTAAAAAAAAATCTTCAGCATGGCATACCAGGTGTCTGTTTACCTCTCTAGCCTTATAAGCTGGAACATGATTTCTCTAGCCTTACTCCTCCTCCTCTACCTAATCACTCATATTCACCTTTTAAGATATACTTTCTCCAGTTTGGAAAAGGTATCCTGCTCTGTATTACCATTGTAAACTCTATATAACTTAAGTCATATGTCTGTATTACCACTGTAAACTCTATATAACTTTAAGTCATATCACATATTATTTACTAAGTCCATGCCAGGTTTAGGGATACAAAAGTGAATAAAACACAGTCTTTGACTTTAAGTCAGAGTGGAGGAAGAAAAATAAACCGTGAATTGCAATATACTCCGATAACTTTCTTTTCAGCTAACATCTGAATGTTTATTATATGCCAGGCATCATGCTATTGATTTGCCATGTAGTATCTCATTTAATTCTCTAATAGCCTTATGACCTCTCCCTTTACAGAGAAGGAAATATAAAATTTCTATGATTTGCCCAAGGTTCAGTTAAGCTTTATTTTAGAGTTGGGATCTGAATCCAGGTCTGACTCTGGAACCTAAGCTTTTAATCACCATGCTTCTATGTCTACTGTGATAGCATTTAATTCAGTTTCCCTAGTGCCAAGCATACAGCAGGTACAAGACATTATATTTGTTTAATGAATGAACTTCAGTGAAGTTCTAAGCTACTACTGCTGTAATAACTTTACACCAATACTAGTGCTTTAACTGGTAGTATTCTGCTTCAAAAAGTTCAAAAGCACTGAGACACTAACAAATGTGAAATGATCAGTGTCCCAAGTTACTCATCATGTCACAGTTTAGAACAGCAGAATATCGTAAATTGATGTCTATCAAAGTGGACACGTTAAATCACAGTCTATCCATATGCTATGATCTAAATATACTCCTCCAAGACTCCTACAATGAAAATATCACCAATGTGATGGTATTATTAATATTAATGATCTTACAAAAGAGGTACATGGAAGCTATTCACCCCTTGTACCCCTTCTGCCACAGGAGGACATAATATTAGTCCCCTCAAGAAGCAGCAGCGTTTAAGGTACCATCTTGGAAGAACAGAACTGGCCCTCACCAGACACTGAACCTTCCAGCACCTTGATCTTGGACTTTCCAACCTCCAGAACAGTAAGAAAGAAATTTCTGTTCTTGATAAATTATTCAGTCTCAGATATTTTGTTACAGCAGCCAAATAGACTGAAACAGACACCAGATAGTGGATTTATGCAGCTCTATAAAGAATGCTGTTTATGTACTGATATGAAATAATCCAAGATACATCAATAGAAAAAAAAAGTGAGAAAGAATGTGTTTTATGCCACCAAAGGTAGGGGCAAGAAGGATGTATTTTTTCACTTCTATACACAAAAAAACACCTTTGGAAAAACACACAAAAAACTGTGTGTCTTCTTAACACAAGAAATTGTTAAATAGGTTGTCTGAAGAGTAGGAAACCAGGTGACTTCCGAATAGGAATAGGAAGATTTCGCTATATGTCTCTTTGAATTTTGAACCAAGTGATTATATTATCTATTCAAAAAATAAACTCCCAATAAAATAATCAAAAAGCAATTTCAGAAATGAAGATACAAATAGTATAACAAACTGGGCATGGGCCATAGCTTTCTTGATTGCTACTGTTCCATAGCACCTGATACTTGCTGGAGTCAAATATTTGTTAAATATTTTGTAAACAAAGTTTACAAAAATATCAAATTGACACTGCAGGAGTATTTCAAATATATTTTAAAAAGAACAGTGAAACTGGGGAAAAATGATTTTGATTTTCCTGAAAAAGAGTCAATCAGAGTCAAAGATTTTGAAGAACACTATCTGTATGCTTTTAAAAGTATCAAGGTGATCATTCTAACTATTTCACGTTTTCTTCACATTTGAAATCTTACATAATAAAGAAGGGGGGGGCTTTAAAAAGCTACCCAGAAATGACTTTAAATAAGTATATACATATTATATCTCAATAAAACTGTTAAAAGAAAACAATACACTAATCTATGACTATTAGAAATCAGACAGGGGTTACCTGGAGCAGAAGGAGGATAACTGCAATGGGGTACAAGAAACTCTGGGATGGTGGAAATGTTCTGTATCTTGATTGGAATAAAGGCTACAAGATGTATGTGTACACATACATCAAAATTCACTGAACTAAATAATTTTACTGTATGACAGCCATAACTCAATAAAGTTACTTAATAACTTGGGAAGCATTTGGACATGCAGATTCCTAGGCTCCTCTCCCAGAGATTGTGAATCAGTGAGTGCGTCTGTAGTGGGAACCAGTTAATCTGCATTTTTAACTCCAGGCCATGGTTGACCCTTCATGCGTGAGGGTCATCAATTATACTTTGGAAAATACTGATCTACATAATGTTCTACGTCCAGTAATAATAACACTTTGCAAAAAAATACATGAATTAATGATAAATTTATATGAAAAAAAATAGCTACCTAGGTGATTTTGATTCCTAAGTGTGGGAAATACTAACAATATTAAGTGATGGGAGTTCCAGGAGGAAGAATTAAGAGGTAAGATGGTTAAGAAAGACTTCTTCCTTCTTCTCCATCTCCTACAATTTTTCAATGGCTCTAATCACCTAGTTCAGTGGTTCTCAATTAGGAGCAATTCTACCTAAGAGTTGTCATTTGGCAATGCCTGCAGACATTTTTTCATTTTCACAAGTGGAGAAGGCATGTGCTACTGGCATCTTAGTGGGTTGAGGTCAGGGATGCTGGTTAATATGTACAATGCACAGGACCACCCACCCAATTCTTAATGACGAATTCTAAAACCTAAATGAGAAACTCTGACCTGGAGCCTCGCCTCAAACGAAGCTACCGAAAGTACTCAGTTGTGGTCTCGAAGCTAAAAAACACCATAGAATTAACATGTTACATCTTTAGGCAAGTCAATTTTTACTTCCAGATTAGTGGAGAAGGTGGAATAGTCTCATCTTTATATTTTACATAAAGCAAACAAATATAGAATAAAATGCAAATGTCACATGAATACATAAGACTTAAAAAGCTTCAGAAAGCTTTAAAAACCTTCAGGCTACCCACCTCCACAAATCACAGAGGAAACTTACTTACTCTCCTCAGCCTTCAAAGTACAGTACTTTTGAAGTTAAGAAACACTGGCCTAAAATACTGTACATAAACTTTAGCATGACTATTTTGTTACTGCAGCATTATCTAACCTAGTACTATTCAAAGTGTATTCTGTGGACCTGTGAGCCAGACTGTGAATTGTTTACCAGTTTATGTCAAAGAAGTATAGAAACTGAGAGCACAAAAGTGGATTTTTTATAACACAATAATTTTACATCTATTGGATCTAATAAAAAGTTAGGCTTATATTTTGTCTTTCTTAGTCCATCTTCATTTTTTAAAACATTTGCAGTAAAGTCATATACTGCATAATGACATTTCAATCAATGATGGACTACATATATGACAGTGACACCACAGATTATAATGGAGCTGAAAAATCCCTATTACCAAGTGATGTCCTAGCACTCATAAGCTGATAGCACAACACACTATCTTTTCTATGTTTAAATATGTTTAGAAGCACAAATACTTACCATTACATTACAACTGCCTACAGTATTCAGTACAGTAACATGCTATACAAGTTTGTAGCCTAGGAGCAACAGGTTACACCATATAGCCTAGGTGTATAGTAGGTTAAACCATCTAGGTTTTTGTAAGTACACTCTGTGATGTTCACACAATGATGAAATCACCTGATGATGCATTTCTCAGAATGTATTCCCATCATTAAGCAAGCATGATCATTCTTTTACATTTTACAATGACATCAATAAACAGTGGATTAAAAAAAATTTTAAGTCCCTCATCAGTTTGAGAAGCACTAACCTAACCTATTCAGACTGATACATCTAGTGAATGGCAAAGCCAGGATTTGAATCCATATGTGCCAACGAAACTTTCTTAATAATTATATTATATGCTTCCATTATCATTAAGAATTTGAACTCAAACCCCTGTGTGTAATTCCTACCTCTTAAGAGCTGGACTGCAGCAGGTATGAGTCACAAGGACTTTCTGTGTGTCTGGCCTGTGGCCTTCAACACTGAAAGCAGGTCAAGCTCCCTTTTTGGCCTCTCTTCCCCAGGCCATGCTCAAAACTTAGTCTCTAGCTCTCTGATAATGCAAAAGGACAAGAGAAGTCAAAAACAAAGAACAGATCATATTTCTCCTCAAGGTCTGGAGCAGAGTCATTGAATGCTACTGTTTTCTTCAAGGACTCATCCTAGTTTCTACCTGGCTTTGCCAGATTGATGGCCTCCTCTTAAGCAGGAGTAGCCCCAGATCTCTCTAACCACACCAGCTATACAGAGTACAAAATAAATGAATCCAAGTTAAAAAGCCACCTGGACGTAACAGCCTTTATTAAAGTCTTCCTTCCTCACATCAAGATTTCCAACCCTGAAGACTCAAAAACCTTAGATTTGACCCATCCAGACTGAAGTTTGACCATAATTTTTAGTTTAAAAAAAAAAAAAATTTTACATCCCAATCCAATATATAATAGTTCAAAAATACAATTTAACTCCCCTCAAAAAAAATCCACACCAAGTGCAGTGCGCTGCTAATTTTTATTTTTATTTTTAAATATTAGTATAAATTCACAAATTGATTTTAAGACCCATGAATAGGTAGCAATCTGCAAAACACTAAAGTCCAACAATCTACATGTAACAGTATGCTTTCATCTGACAAACCAAACCCATAATCAAGCTACTTTAAACTTTTATTCCTTAAAAACATAATTTTTCTACATCAGTTTCCATTATACAATCTTATGTCATGTACATGCCAAATTTTGTACAGAAAAAGAAATATACAAAAAGTTTTGTCTCAAAACTTAGTAAAATACATAAATTGTTAAAATAAAAATGTTCAACTTCTAATCAAAACTTGAAGATAATGTACTAAATCAAAATGTAAAACATGGTTCTCTGCTGGCAATTTAGTCAGGTAACAATACTCTCCTGGCAATTCCCAGAATACAGTCTACAGTGAATATATACATAAGTCTGAAACCAACCTGCTCTACCACTATCCTTATTTTGGCTGGTCCCCTCATCTAATCACACCCCATTACTGAAACCTTAGAAGCCACAGATCTAACTTTTCTTCCTCCCTCCTTCCTCCTCAAGCTTGGTTGTTGTTGTTATAGCATATCCCTTGAAATTGCCCTAAGGTCTGTCAGGAGTCCTAACTGGTCTCACAGTAGCTCAGAAGTTCTGGTATGGACTTATTTAAACGTATTTCCATGGGAAAATGCACAAATTCAAATAATCAATTTTGTAACAAACTTCCAAAACATAATCCATTGGTAACACTAACCTTCAAGTAGTTATGCATCAAATTACCTTATCTGAAAACCAAAACCCTCAACCAAAATTGTTAAACTAAATTAGAAAAACATATCCCTTTCTGTAAGTTAAAACCAAATTAATATAACATAAATTTCTGTTATCATTTATGAAATTGACTTCTGTAAGCCTAGGAGTACATGTGATATTTTTAACAACTGTATTAAGAGGACCTAGCTCCATCGTGTTGTCCCATCACAGAATGACACGATGCTACCATGCAAACCATCTACGTAGCTTCCACATATATTTCATAGTTCCACTCAACTCTATCTCCTTTAATCCTACCCACTGAACAGCTGAGTGGGATGAAAGATTGTTTCCTGCTCCCCACCCCACACAACCACCACCCCTTGCTCATTCCCTTGTAGTTTGGAGGAATAAGGAATCCTGGCAGCAGCACATGACTTGGTAATTGTTTATATCCATCCTTCAGTCTATCAGGATTCCATAAATTTCAACCCTACCTGGACACTTAATGCCTAAGGACTCCTCAACTTGTGCATAAACTTTAAGAGGAAAAACCGACTAAATATGTACATAAATATGTAGAACAAGTGAAATGCTTGTAAATCTAGATTATCTGTTCATTTAGATTCTCAAGGGCACTCGGGAAGATATTTTTCCATCTCATCAAAATAACAAAGCCACAAGAAGTAATTCTTAAATCTGAACTATTTAGCAATAAATTCGCAAGAATTTAAGTACTATGTTATTACTTCAGTAACTAAGCAAACACCTGAACGTCACAAATTCTTTCCTACAACTATAAAAACCCAGATTTGAAACAGTGTACTCTCAAAAAGTAACTTAGCAAATGGAAATGTGCTAGAAAAATCTCAGTTGCTTATTTCTTACCATACACAGTTGAAATGGGAACTCAGGAGTGGAAAATGTGAATGAAATGGCCTGTCCTTTTTCCAATATGTGGGGGAGGAAAGGAAATGGAAAGGCTTCTAAGGAGGATAACCGAGAATACTGAAATATTTTCAGGAATTAATTTCCTTAAACTTCCCCAGTACGTATCTCCACTCCCTCCCTTTTCCAGGGACCCTTCCCACCCTTTCCACTTCCTCCGGAGGGCGCCCTTCCCAAACATTCTCTTTCCCCTGTTTCTAAAAATCAAGCCCAAACCCCAAACCAAGCTCCCGATCCTCCCGTCTCAAGGCTTGCCCACCATCCACCGACCTTCGGGGCTGCGCCTGGGGAAAAGCAACCCCGAGAGACCGGGACAGGGACGCCAGTAGGCCGGGCGGTTGCCGGAGCCGCTGGAGCTCTGGAGCTGCTGCAGCCGCAGCCGCCGCCGCCTGCACCGCAGCCTCAGCCTGCCGCATCCTTCTTCCTCCCTCCCCGCCGCCGCCCTCCCGGGGCCGGCCCACACGGCACCCCGGCCCCAGCGCTCGCACACACATCCCCACCCTCCTCGCCAGGCCCGCTCCCTCACGAGGGGAGCTCCGCCAAGGGTGCTGCGGCCGGCGACAGGAGAAAGCAGGGCCGCGGGAGCCGGCGGGCCCGGGAGGAGGCGGACGGATGGAGAGAGGCAAGGGCTGAGCTAAGACGACCCCGCTCGAGCAGCTGCAGCCGCGGAGGCCGCAGCTCACGTCTCCCCGCGCGCCCCACGCCCGCCCGCCGCGGCACAGGAAATGCCGCCGCCTCGGCTCTCCTCACGTTCAATTCAAACTGTCACCGCCGCCACCTCCCCTCCCCCCGGGCCCGCCGCTGCCGCGCCCCGGGCCCGCCGTCGCCCCCACCCCACCTCCCCTCGCCGCTGCTCCCCGCCTCGACTCAGGGCGTTCCCCCGGCTCGGCCCAGCGACCGCAAAGCCTCCCAGCAATCGGAGCCGCCGACCCCGAGTCGCGACGGCCCAAAGCTGAGACTCACCCATGGTGCTGCTGTTGACGCTCCTCTCCTCAGCAGCAGCGGATCTCGCACTGACCGACATCCCCTCCCCCCGCCGCGACCAGCCCCGGCGCAGCGCAGCCCGCCGATTCTCCAAAGCCGCCTACGCCGATTCCGCGGCGTAGCCGCCCGGCGTCGCTGCCCAGCTTACGCACGCGACAGCAGGCGAACTCCTCCACTGGCTCTCGCCCGACTCCCGCTCCCTCCTCCGTCCCCCGCCCCCTCAGACGAGGCTTCCGGGCCGAGCAGAGACTGGCTTCGATCTCGCGAGATTATCCCCTCCCATGCCTGGCCGCCTCACTCCATTTCGAGCATGACTTCACGGGCATCGGCGACGTTTTGATGCTCGGGTTTAGCCGCCATGTTTAAATTGGCCGGATTTGGCACCTTGAGCTCATGGATAGTCGGGTTTCTTTGCATGTTCCTTCAACACTGCGTCTAAAGTTAGCCGCGTTACATTTGTCGGTGAAAACCTGGGGCCGCTGAGGGAGTGGTCGGAGGGGTGCGAGAGTGCGGTCTTGCCCGAATTAAAGATGGCCGCGGTCAGTGCCGCCCCGCGCAATTTCACGTCGGGGTTTGGAGCTGCGGGAGCCGCCGGGTTGGCCTCAGCGCGTCTGTACGGAATTGGCGTAAGGCAAAGAGGCGCTGCTGGAAGTGCTAGACTGGGCAGCTGCCCCAGGGCGGGGGCCGCGCCTGCTCCTGGGCGTCTAGCTACTGACCTGGCGGCTTTGTGAGTGAGAGTGAAGAGAGAGATACTTCGAGGCAGGTGTCTGCGCCCTTGTCCATCCCTGTTTCCTCGGCTTTCGGGGAGAAAAATGAGGTTAGACCTCGGTTGCCTCGACACTTCCTCGTGCTGTCACTTGGGTGGCCTTTCACAGCCAAGAGGTCGTCGGCTGCTGCAGCCTCCGCTGCGGACTGTCTACTGTCACGTTCGTGTGGGCTTACCTTGTAGATGCCCGGTTCCGTCCGCTTGGAGCTCTCACACTGGTTGATGAAATGAATGGGCACATGAAACTTGGGTAACGATTAAAGAGTAAAAAGGGTCTAAGATTGTGTGATCTTGGACTGTAGCGATGGATGTCGCTCTGTCGTTGGAACCTTCTCCAAATGCTTTCTAATGAAAGCCTTACTTCACTCGGAATAACCCATGGTCTTCGGTGCATTTCTTGAAACTAACGGCTCTCTTCTTTGTATACTTCATGCACATGTGTTAATTTTCCTGTTAAACTGCATATTCAGGAATGGTATATATACACACACACGAAGTTATGGGCACGTGCAAGAATGTTCAGTGCAGCATAGCCTACATTATTAGCGAGTTAATAACTGTCCACTAATAGAATGGATAAGTTACATCGTTGAGCAAATTGACATGTATAATGGGATACTAAACAATGAAAATCAATAAACAAAAGCTACCATTTTTAATATGGATAGAGTTCATCAACATAATATAAGGAAAAAAGCAAGTTTCAGAAAGATGTTTATGACATACCATAAGTAAAAGCTTAAAAATAAGAAACGTGAGATCAAATTGTAAAAATCATATAAGGAAATGATACATACCTAATTCAGCGTAATGGTTACTTCCAGAGAGGAGAAGGGAATGTAATAGGAAGAGTTCACTAGTATCTATAATGTTTTATTTTCTACCAAAAGTAATCAACTGAAAATGTGGCAAAACATTAAGATTTGCTACAGCTAGGTGGAGGGTACATGGGTATTCAATTGTAATTTTCTTCTATACTCTTCTGTGTACTTGAAATATTTCCAATTTTTTAAGGAAGAAAATTTTATCCAGGGAAGCAACTTATTTTGTGTCTTGTGTTTCTTATGCTGTTTCATAAGTCTACATTCTTACTGAATTACTCATAAAGTCTGTTACAAGTCCTCTGCCCAACCAATCATTGTGTTAAATTTCTGAAATGTCATATGAGCATTTTACTTTGGGAAATTTCATTAAATTTCTATTTTTGAAAACGGCAGTGTAGCAAGGAGGATAAATGTATAGCCTCTGGATTTAGATTGCCTGGGTTCAAATCTCAGCTCACCATTTATTAGGCATGTGACCGAGGACAAGGTACTTAACTTTTCTGTGATCCAGTTTCTTCATCTATAAATGGAGATAATAGTTATCTAGTAGGGTTTTTGTGAGTGCTAAATGGAGTAATATATGTGCCCAATGCCTAGTAAATGCTTAATAAATATTACCTTCCTATAAACCACTTTAAAATATTAAACCAAATGCTATTATTAATATAATAGTCTAAAAGAAGAAAATCTTTCCCTCCCATCTCTATTGCTATATTTCTTTGAGGATGATCTCTTAGTGGGTATTAAAAGGTTGACTTGTGTTATTTTGTGCTCTGAAAATAGATAAATTCTTAATATTAAAAAATATTAACTTCCTTGCCTGAGATTTGTTCATGCTCTAATACAAACTCCATTCCACACAATAATAGCTTCACTACTTTTCATTGAAAATTACATGGAGTATTAGTGGCAATGAGATGATATTCTGTGGAAATTTCTTTATAAGGAGGTTTAATAGCCAATGTTATATAATGTATATATATGTGTGAATATTATGCAAATTATATGTAGGATGTGAGGAAAGAATTATGATTTCTATTGCACTGTCTACAGTATTACATTTGTCAATAAAATATAGCCTAGACTTTAATTTTCTGATTCAGAAACAAGTTTAAAAAAGAAAAGTGATCTGAAATTCTGGATGGACCACATAGATTGTTTCCACTGCGTATTTACAGTGTCCAAACTGAAGTGGGCCTTCAGCTTTGCTAAGCAATACTTGTTTCCCTAGTTAGCTCTCTTTCCATTTTCTGCAACAGCCACTTCAGATTTTCTCCATTGTTTTTCAACCTCCCTTATTCTCAGCAAAAAAATAGAAACTGTCAGAGAGGAGCTCCAACAACTTCATGCCTCCACTCATGTCCACAGCCATCCTTTCGAATGTCACAATGGATTAGATGTCCCCCCGTCTGAGGCACATATCTCTGCCCATTCCCTGTATTTCATTTCTTTGTATCTGTTCTCTGTATCCTGTCTCATCCTGCCTTTTGGGAACTTCACTCAGTGGGTTACTTATTCAACAAGCCTCTGGATTCTGCAGTTACCACTCCACTGAAATTCTCAACAAAGTCACCAAGAACCTCTTTGTTCAATCTAATAGACTCTTATTTTACTTGACCTCTCTGCAGTATTTGATACTAGTGACCTGCATTCACATCCCTTGATTTGTGAAACCACAATTTCCTAGTTTTCCTCCTAGATCTCTGTGTCTTTGTTTTACCTTCCAGGACCTACTTCTGCATGTCATTTAATTGTCTGTGTACCTCAGAGTTGTGTCCTAGTTAGTTTCTTCCTGACTCTTTGCACCCTCCTTTTTGTGATTTCATTCACTCCCATGGCTTCCGTGACCATATATATGCTACTGACTCCTAAATATAAATTTCTAGTCCAGTTTTCTCTCCTGACTACAAATCTACATATCTGTCTTCAAAATATCTGTCCTGGGTGTTCTAACATATCTCAAAATAAAAATCTCAAACTAAACTCCTTTTACCTGCTTTTATGTTTCTAGTCTCTAAATGGTACCATGATCAACCTGGTTGAATAAAGCACTCAGTCTCTCATCCCTCACCTGCTACAGCCATCAGAAAGCCATCAGTTTTTCCTTTTAAACTCTCTGTAATTTCTGAATTACTCTTCATCTCCATTACTATTCTAGTTAAGCCAATATTATCTTCTGCCTCAACTCCTTGCAATAGCCTTTCTGCCTGGTGCCTTGTTCTACAACTCATTCTTCACATTGTACCCAGAATGACCTTTCTAAACTTAAATCTAACTATGTGAATCCTCTGTTAAAAGTCTTAAAACTTTCCCTCAGGAAACTTACATGATATGTTTCCTCATTTATGGCTTGTTCTCTCTAAACTCTAGCAAGCCTTGCTGCTCCCACTTTCTGGAATACTTTACTCCCCTTTTTACACTTGCATTCCTTGCCTGGATTTTCCTTTAAGTCTCAGCCATCATTTTCTCTAAAAGCCATCTTTGATTTCCCAAGACTGGGCTATGGGCCTTCTAACCTCCCACAATATCTTGTGTTTACTCCTCTGGTGGCACTGATACCACAGTTTTGTAAATACCTGTCTCTCTTGCATTGGAGTCTAAACTCCTTAAAGGTGGAAACTCATCTTGTTCACCTCTGTAGCCCCAGCACCTAGCACAAGGTATGGTGTTCATTGCTTCATTCAGCAGCTACTTCTTGAGTGATAACGGGGTACTAGGCACTAGCACAGGGGTTAAAGTATGGAACAGGGAACCCTCAAGGGGGATCTCTGAGATGTCTGGGTATCCTGGCAGTCAATATTTTAATTATGATACTAAGACTTATTTTTTACCTTTTTTATTCCCATTCTCTCACAAGCACAGAGTGTCATTTTCCAGAGACTATGTGAAGTATGAGATTGCAACAGATTCAATACAGATCCAAAACACATAAAATAACCCAGCTTTCTTCTGTTAAACTACACATTAAAAAGATTTGCATAGGAGGGGATGAGGGATGAAAAATTACTGATGGGGTACACAGTACACCAAAAGCCCAGACTAACCACTATACAATATATATCTGTAATGGAATTCAACTTGCACTCCTTAAATCTATTAAAATAAAAATTTTAAAAGGATTTTCAAAAATGTAAAACAATGGTACTCTTCAAATAATTTTTATTTGATTTGGAAGATGGAATTATTTTTCATAAAAATTTGTTTTTAATGGTTACCATGTTTCTTTTTTAATGAATTATTTTTAAAATGAATTAGTAAATAATATTTTTAAACTTACTGTTTGAATTTCTAATAGAGTAAATATCAATCGATATAGTCCACATAAACAAAAACTCTTTGGGGTTTTCAATAATTTTTAAGAAGGTAGGCCAGGCATGGTGGCTCACACCTGTAATTCTAGCACTCCAGGAGGCTGAGGCGGGCAGATTGCTCAAGGTCAGGAGTTTGAAAGCAGCCTGAGCAAGAGTGAGACCTGGTCTCTACTAAAAATAGAAAAGAAATTAATGGGCCAACTAAAAATATATAGAAAAAAATAGCCAGGCATGGTGGCACATGCCTATAGTCCCAGCTACTTGGGAGGCTGAGGCAGGAGGATTGCTTGAGCCCAGGAGTTTGAGGTTGCTGTGAGCTAGGCTGACGCTGTGGCCCTCTAGCCTGGGCAACAGAATGAGACTGTGTCTGAAAAAAAAAAAAAAAAAGAGTGTAAAGGGGTCTTGAGACCAAAAACTTGAGATCTGCTGCAGTAGCACACGTGATGTGTGCTCAATGTAGATGTGTTAAATAATAAGTGAATGTCAGTTTGCCAGAACTGTGATGCACAGCTACTTAATGTTTCTTAATAAAGATTCTCCCCAAATTCCCAGACTTCCTGTCTGAAAAGCTTTAAAAAAAAAGTTTTAATATCTGAATATGCATAAATAAAAGTATTCTTTAGGTGAGTGTGCTTTGTAAACTATGGAATGCTGTACAAATATGCTTGTTTTGGTAATTGTCTATGATAAGTATGGACCAATGTTCTAGCTGATAGTAGCACCAGGACTACCTGTAATAACCTGAAAATGAGAATTTTTAAAGCCAGCCATTTCACATCAATCTAATCCATACAACAATTTTATGAAATAGGTATTACCCTCATTTTTTAATTGAGAAAGCCAAGATTCAAAAAATTGACTTCACTTCAGTCTTAAAATTTTGTAAGGGCCTGAGACAACATTAAGAGAACTCATGCTTTTCCAATACATAACAAGATCTCAGGTGAAGAGATTTGTTTCCTCTGTTGTCTTGAATCCTATCCCTCGTTTGCTACATATTTAGTCTCATGAGAGGGTAAAATAACTGTTGCAATTTTCAGGTACTTTTACCTTTAGTGCAAGAAGAAGAACCTGTGAATTCTCTGAGGTCTATATGGTCTCCTTGAGAGCTAACTCAGAAAATGACAGGAGAAATGAGATGGCACCTCTCATAGAACAGATCCTGTCCTATTTTCTACATTGTCAAAAAGTAGCAGACATGGTCAGATTGAGTGGTGGGGGTGGAGCTTGAGATTTCAGTTGTGAAGTGGATTAAACAATCTGTAATATTTCCCAGTTAAGAGTAATAATCCAAATATCCAAAAAGCCCTTGAGTGCTTTTTCCCCTCCTTTGAAAGATAGTGGAGGAGGATTGAGAAATGATATGAAAAAGAAAAAGCTATTAACTAAAACTTTTATCTTGTGAAAATTAAAAATATTTAACTTATTCATAAAGCTGAAACTAATTTAGTTTCATATGAATTAATATGGGGATATTTTTCTCTTTTCAAGTAAAATTTAAAATATGAAAACTCATAATTCAAGATACAGTCAACCCTTCATATTTGTGGGTTTTACATCCATGGATTCAACCAACCACAGATGGAAAAATTTTTTTAAAAAATTGCATCTGGAGGAAGGCCTGGTGGCTCACGCCTGTAATCCCAGCACTCTGGAAGGCCAAGGCAGGAGGATTGCTTGAGGCCAGGAGTTCGGTGGAGACCAGCCTGAGCAAAAACGAGACCCTCATCTCTACAAAAAATAGAAAACTTAGCCAGGTGTGGTGGTGTAGGCCTTTAGTCCCAGCAACTCAGGAGGCTGAGGCAGGAGGATTGTGTAAACCCAGGAGTTTGAGGTTGCACTGAGCTATGATGATGCCACTGCTCTCTAGCCCAGGTGACAGAGAAAGACCCTGTCTCAAAAAAAAAAAAGTATCTGTACTGAACATGTACAGATCTTTTTTTCTTGCCATCATTCTCTAACAATGCTTTATAACAACTATTTACATATCATTTACGTTGTGTTAGATGTTATATAGTAATCTAGAGATGATTTAAAGTATACAAGAGGATGTGCATAGGTTATATGCAAATACTATGCCATTTCATGTCAGGGACTTGAGCATCTGAAGATTTTGGTATCCACAGGAGGTCCTGGAACCAATCCCTCTCAGATCCTGAGGGACGACTGTGTTACACAAGAGAAATATTTTCCCATCCACAAAATCTCTTTTAAGTGTCACAAAATACAAACACAAGGAATCAAGGTAAGTATGGTTTAAACATTTTTATATTTAAAAATTTCAAAACCAAAAGCGCATTCTAATGTTAAATTTATGATTACATAGCATAGTTTTTAGAGGAAAGTTCTGTTGAGATCAAAGAATCTAACTAAAATAATTTCCATGTTCTGCAAATTAAAGGGACTAGATATTGGCATGCCCTTTAATAGATTAAGAATCTGTAAGGTACAAGAAGTCAAGTGACTCTTGCAAGGCTACACAACTAATGAACAAAAATTAGAAAAAGCTTCATAACTTCCTTTTTGTTTTTAAAGATCAATCTTCACCCCACAGGGAAGAAAAGCCAAAAGACATAGTAATAGTAACAAAACAAAAGAAAATGAGAGAACCATGCAGCTTGAAGCCCAGAGATTTAAACAAATAGCAAAAAAAATCAGAGAAAATCAGAGCAAATATTAAATTCTTCACCTTAGGAGAGGTTTTTCTTTTTCCCACCAGCCAAGAAGCAGCAAGTGGGGCAGGAAGAAGTGCAGCAATGGGAAGTTTGAATCCAGACTGCCCCAAGAGGTTGGATTTATCTCAATTTATCCCTGGAGGCTCAAGGAATTTTCAAATTCAAGGCTCTCCTGGAAACTTAGTTCTAATGCAGCTGAGAGCCCAACCTCCCTCTGCGGACTCTGTAGCACTGGTAATAAACAGACTGGCAGCACAGTTGCTTCTGGGACTGGGAGCAGAGAGGAAACCATTTACTTCAGAGTTCTTTTGCCAGTCAGTGCCTTGTTAGAGAGCTATCCAATTTGATTACACAGTAGAAATACCACTGAACACAATACTGGAGGAAAATCCAAAGGACATAAAAGAAAATCTATTAGAAGTGGAAAAAGCCATTGTGGCCAACTCCCCTTTGGCGTTTCCTATCACTGAACCAGAAACTAACTGAAATAAGAAATAGGGACTCATGGTTCTGTGGGAAACCAGCTGCCTCCACAACCAGACTCAATGTATTAACTTTGGCAATGATTGAGTGCCTCCTGCGATGTAAGAGGCTCCTGAAAGTGAATCGAATTGAACTTAAGTTTATGTAGATGCAATGTGCAAAGTTAGAAAAAGGCTGTCATTTTCACAAGTGGTAGGAACCTGCCCTCTCCAAGTTGTCCTTTCTGGCAGACCTCTGATGAGTGACTATTTCCTGAAGGTGCACCTCAGAGACCTCATATCCAGGAAAACAGGAAATTTGGAGAGGAAGCAAATGCCTGTGTGAGACTGATGTGCTTGCTTTAAGTGAAGTAGTTGCAGTGGATTACCATGGAGACTGACTAGAGGAGGACAAATGCTTAGTAATCGTTAAAATAGTGTGTCTTTACTCCCCTCCTTTGTGAGGCTCCCCAAAACTCAGACTCTTTCTTGTACTGTATCTCTAACCATTTGATATTGATTGGAACCTATTTTAAGGAGGTACTTAAGCATCTGATAAAAAATAAAAGAGCAAATGATGGTGTTTGTGATTGTTATCTATGACATGATCCATTCCATGGACGGAATCATGATTATGATTTATTTATGGTTTTTGGTTGATTATTCTTTTTTCCTTTATTTGCTCTCAGAAATTTGGCAGTAAATGACAACATCTTGCCAACCAACCACTATAAACATAAACAGATTTTATGAAACCAAAGTAATGGTCATCTTTGTCATCCAAAATGGTAGTAATACAGCATTAAACACTGGTTTAATGCTGTAGATATTTGTAGATATAGAACCAGGTGTAGAACACTGGTTTAATGCTGTAGATATTTCCCTCTCAAGTTCCTATTCTAAAAGGCTACATTTGTGTCCTAATACAATCTAATGTCTTAGAGTTGGAAAAGACCTTGTAATTCTAATCTGCTACCTACCAAATTCAAGAACTTCCCCATTATGATTTTTGTCTTGTGTACAGCCCACAATACCAGCTATTAAAACTCTAAATGTTAGGATTTGAATTTAAATGAAGCAGCTGTATTGCAGATGATATGACATTGCCTCGTAGCTCTGTAGTTCACATATGGCATGAGCATAACTCCCTTTCCCTTTCACGACTTATGACACACAAGTCATGTGTGAGCAAACTCTTTTGAAATCCTGTTTCTGATAAAAGTGTTCGTTTAATTGTCCATTATTTCAAAATACGTTTTTGCTTTGAGCTACATGTCAGTGACATTTGTATGCTGTCAATGAGCACTAGATATTTAACATGCTTTCTCTTGTAAAATCCAGCTGTTTTTAAAAATCTAGGAGCAAACATGACCATGAGCTACTTTTACTATGAGACTGCAGACCCTGAGGTAGACTAAATCTTAGCTATCTAATGCAGGACCTAGCATAAGGCCTTTGCACATAATAGGCACTCAAATATTCACTGGAAATAATTCCATTTATTTGAGGGATTAATGTGTGGCTTAGGAAATTAAATAGAGTAGAAAAAGTAACACCAAAGTGGCACAAAAAAGCAGAACTTGAGTATTGCAAATAGAGAAAGATCATTATATTTATATTTGCTCCTTAATTTATCCCCAAATTCTGTTATACACACATACAAACACATTGACAAAAAAATCAGGAAAAAAAAAACATTGCCCACACAATGTCCCCCTAGATTTCAAATGGCAGAGACCCCTCCGTTTTTTGGCATCTCCATGATAGTCAAATGAAAGGCTCAGTCTACTCTGTCTCTACCATTGGCAAGGTTGGGCGCAGAGAACAAGTCCACCTTTACTTCTCTTGTTTCAGCCCAGCTGCTTCTAGCCCTTCTCTCTCTTGGTCAGTTCTAGATAAGAGTAAGGCTTACTCTTAGCTTCCCAAGATACATATTAAGCTGTTAGGGAAAATTAAGCACAAGCCTTCCCAGACCTGTGGTGCAACCAAGGGGAACTCTGAAAAGAGGGAAGAGAAGGAAGAGATCACCAAAGTAGAACCTCTTTTCAATCACTGGCAGATGCTCTCCCTCTTCCTCTGCTTTTGTCACCAATATGCAACAATCTTTAGCAAAGCCATCTTTCCCTTTACATGTGAAATAATTGCTGATGGAAGAAAGAAATATGAGACCTTGAGACCATTCTAGCTACTGTGGCTGCGTCATTCTGGGTGACTCACTTCATCAGGATATCTGAAGAATCTCAAATACGTGAAGGTGACTGAGGATGGCTGCAGAGCAGAATGTAGATCTTCAAGTAATTTCAAATTTCCTTTCTACCTCCTTCTCAAAGAAGAAACAAGGATTCAGAGATGGGTGGTCAGGGAGAGGAAATGTGTTAAAACTCAGTTTTAAAGTGTGCATTCACTTTACCTAGCCACTAGGTCGATCTAGAGTGATCTAATTACCTTATTGTAAAGACCGATGTACTAAAAATGATCTACCACAGGTGAGCTATAGACTCCTGATAATTAAAGGGGAAAATTGTGTGGGAAAGATTTTCTTGATTTTCTTCTCGTTGTTTTGCAGTTTATATAATGAAAAGTGGGGATAATCCAAAGGGAAAATACCTTAATAACTTCTTCCTGTAATCTTAATGCCATGCCAAAATGAAGTACATCAAAAAACAAATTGTTTGCAAACCTCCAAAGATCCTTGAAATTCCCCAAGTTTCACAATAAACACCTTATTAAATAAACTGGAACAAGCAAGGAAGGTAAGGGCAATGAAGGAAGGGACAGAGAGGTCACGAGTAGAGGGAGCAGGTGACTAGAGCAGCTCGCTCACACCATAGGGACCTCAGCCCAGAGCAGAAGGGAATGACTTCTCTATTAGTCTACTCTGGCTGCTGTAACAAAATACCAGAGACTGGGGGGCCTAAACAACAGGAATTCATTTTCTCACAGTTCTGGAGGCTGAAAGTCCAAGACCAAGGTGATGGCAAATTTGGTTTGTCCCAAGGTTTTTCACCTTACTTGGCAGACTACTGCCTTCTCACTGTGTCCTCACGAGATCTTTCCTCTGTGTGTGTACATCTTTGGTTTCTTTTCGTGGGTCTAAATTTACTTTTGTTAGGACACCAGTCAGATTGGATTAGGGCCACCTTAATGGCCTCATTTTAACTTAACCACCCTTTTAAAGGCCCTTTCTCCAAATTCAGTCCCAATCTGAGGTACTAGGGGTTAGGGCTTCAACATATATATAGCTCAAGGCAGCCTCTCAAGCTCCTGGGCTCAAGCAATCCTCCCACCTCAGCTTCCCGAGTAACTAGGACTATAGGAGCAAGCCGCCATGTCCGGCCAACATATAAATTTTTGAGGGACATAATTCATTCCATAACATTCTCCCTGTGAGTTAGCAAAGTCTGGTTAATATGTATACCTTTTGACTTGGTAATTCTTCTTCTAAAAATTTATCCTAGAAAAATAACAATTTCAAAGGCTATTTACATAAAGATATTCATTGTAGCACTGATTGAAACAGTGAAAAATTGTAAATAACCAAATTGTCCATTAATAGGAGATTTGCATCATAAATTATGGTCCAACCATACAAACAGAACACTAGGCCTGGAAAGATATCTGTGATAAGTCAAAACCTAAAGTTGCAAAACACTATATATAGTCTAAATTTATGTTGAAAAATTACATCATATATTTGTATATGCCTAGATAAAGATCTGAAAAGATATATATCAAACTGTTAAGAATGGTTACCTTTAAGGTAAGAGCTTTGGAATTGAGCCTTTCACTTTTCATTTTTCCACTTATGTAATAGTAATATGAATTTTTGTAACAGATGTGTTTGCCTTTGTAATTAAGAATGAAACCAAGAATTGTTAAATTATTTCCTGAGGAGCCTGCGGTGGACAGGTTTAAAGCCTCAAAAGTATGACAAACACTATCACAAATAACCGAAGCTACTTCTATTGAGCATCTATTACTTATTTCTTTGACAAATATTTTTGAGCCCCTATGTCCCAGGCATTGCTAGACACTTCACGTATATGAAAACTTATCCTCACAAAACTTCTCAAGGCAAATATTACTATTTTTGTTTTATCATTGCAGAAAGCAAGGCTCGGAGAAGTCAAATAATTTGCAAAAGTTGCACAGTTAATAAGCAACAAAGTCAAGTCCATTTTATCATGCTGCCTTATGAAATGACTTTCTCCTCTTATGTATACAGGATACAGAAAATTGCCATCCAGCTTGACATTATCTTAGCTTATTATTCACAAGTCATTACTATATTCCCTCAGCAAATAAACTACCATCTCTAAATCTAAATATATGCATTTGGTAGCCACTAGTCAGAAGTATTTTCCAAAACAATTTTGAACTCACAAGTGATAGTGACAAGTAGAAGAAAATTCCATGGTCTTGAGCTCTCATTAAACTATCATGGTGGTGGGTTGGGGAGTCCCAGGAGAGCCACTGTTGTTTATTCTGTTTATTGTAGGGTGGGACAGTGCTGGTGTTTGGAATACTAATAAAGCAGTGTCTGGGTCTATAACTTCAGCTATCAAAAGAAAGAGGCTTTGATGGATTATGACCACTGATGGCCATCTTTGTGAAAAGAGTACACATACTCATTGTTCCCTGTGAAAAATGAAGACTTTGTATAAATAGGCTTGTACAGTGGTATGAAAAGTACTTCAAGAGAATCTCCGAAGCAGCAGAACTCTTAACCATCCGTCTCCTGAAATCTTATCATTTCTCCTCCGATAGCAATAGGAGCAGTTTGAATGTGCTATAGTCAGTCTATGTACAAGTGTGATTTCAAGGAATTCAGCATATCTTCCAACCTTCTCTAGCTCCTGATAACACCTTCATTCCGCTAAGCACCTGACCTTTGTTCAAAAGCAGTAGGTCCCCAAAGCACAGTGCTCTCATCTGTCATCAGACGTGTGTTCTTTGATGGCAATGGAGGTGGAAGAGCATGAGAATAGTAGGCCCCTCCTCTGGGATTGTGGAACAAACAGGTAAAATTAAGGAGGATGTAGGCACACAGAGAAACTTGCCAGTTTTCCTGTGTTGCTTGGGTTGTAATGCTGGAAATCATGAGCACCCTGTCAGGCAGGAGTCACTGGGAGTTTATGTTCCCCGCCAGTGAGGGGAGTAAGGAAGTAGCCAGCTCCCTGATACCTCGTGTGAGCACAGCCCCTTATGCTCAAATGGTCTCCCTCGCTACCACCCTGGGTGAGCCCAAGAAGCCTTTGTCCCAGTCCTCGTAGGCACCATAGAGGGACAAAAAGAGCAGGGACTTTGCAAATAGAATGGAGTTAAGGTCAAATCACAACTTGGCCACTTACTGGCTATCTGACATTGGGCCAATCAACCTGTCTCACAGGGCAATCAAGAACAGAAAATGAGATTATGTGCCTGTACAGTGCCTGCTATATGACAAGGACAAAATATACAATTGATCTTTTTGGGATCCTTGCTTAGTACTCCACCAGGACCAAAGCCCACACTTAGACCTAAGCCCCAATAGCTCTGAGTACTGCCCCTTGCCCCAATCCTGCTGATTCTATTCTCTAGGCTTGGTCCCTGCTTTCATAATCCTTCCGGCATCAGGATGCAGCTTCACACAATGTCCTGCCTGCTTACACCTGCCAACTATACTGCAAGTGGAACACGGTGCCAGCTTCAGTCACTCTGGAGTCTGCCGGGCCCTTTAGACTTAGTGACTTAGGCCAGTAGTTCTCAGCCCTTCCTGGGACCACCTCAAACTTAAACCCCTCTGTGGGTAAGACCTGGGGGTCTGCATTTTTTAGGAGCTTCCTTTCCTTCACTAGAAGGGCCACCTCTCTAATCTTCAACTATTCTTGCTTCCCTGTAGAAGTTCCCAGCATGCTGTGTGGCCAAGGCCTTGGTATCTATTTTGCAGATAACAGGTGCTTAACAGATATTTATTGTGCAAATAAATGCTTTCTGTTGGATGCTATTTTTTTTCCTTACAAAGATATATAGTCGTGGAATTTATAAAAATAATTTTTAAATAATGGCACATACTGAGTGTTCAATAAGGAATGGTTCATAAATGATTAAAACTTATTGCATTCTCAGGATGGATGTTGGCAGGACAACTATTTAGGGGGAGCCTGTGAATACAGAAGTTCCCTGGGAGTGAATGAACTGACAGCACATGGAAGAGTTTTATGAAGCAGGAAGGAATACGAGGAGTAACGATGATGTTACACCACCATGGTGTAGTGTCAGTGTGTTCTAATTTGTTCCGGAGAGAAGGGAACTGGAGTAAGCAACTTCTCAGAGGTTACAGTGTGTGTCAACAAGAAGGAGAAAAGCAACAAAGGGGTCTGGTCACTTGCAGTTATATAAGCACAACAGAGATTTTCCTCTTTTTTTTTTTTTTTTTTACTTTTTATTATGAAAAATTTTAAAACATACATAAAAGAAGAGAGAAGAGTATAAGAAACCCTCATATCCACCACACAGCTTCAACACTTATCAACATCTTGTATATATTGGACTAACCTAAGTAATGCAAAATAGGGCTTCTCAGTTTACTTTAAAGATTGTTTGAAAAGAATTTATAAATAAATGCTCTAGGACTAAGTCAACATTCTTTGGGACGATTTAGAGATAACATGTACTCCCAGAGCCTATTTACATATATTTTTCAACATCTGGCTAACAATTCCTCTTTGAGTTAGATGATTACAACATCCCAAACTCTGCACAATCTCCCGATGAGTGTATATAATAGAGTCACTGTACTTGTCTCTAAAAAAACAACTTATTTATTTTCAGAACTTCAGAAAATTGTGCCTGTGTCCCCATCTAGGGTACAAAGGACCAGTGAGCCCAGTTTGTCATGGTTCCTGCATTTGATGACTCCAGATGTACCACCACCAGGCTAGTCTTATGACAACCCAGAAGCAGACTCAGTGAGACAGGCTGTGTTTTCTGGGTTCATGGACTGTTTATAGAAAGAGTCTCTGAGTGTGAAAGTTTATACTCTTAAGGCAAAACATTAGGGAATGATTAGCAGTTTCACAGTGAATACAAGTAATTTCTTGGAAATCACTATCATTTACTTGGTTCAGCCATTTATTTAAATATATGGTGATGTTTCATAATTACTGGGTTTAGCTTTTCTATCTTTTTTTTCTTCTTCAAATAACCGGTTTGTATTTTCTACTTTTAGTGCAAGTTCACGCATCAGGTGCTAAGTTGTACTCTGACATTGGGAACTAAAGTCTTACTATTACTTGAACCATCATCTAAAGAAGTATCCATCATATCATGCTTATTGAATGTGGTTTCACATTAATTACATCATAATATTCAATGTGTATTTGTTGAATGAACAGGGTTGAGTGTCCTCCTTCCAAATATTTTTCTGGTTGCTCATGTTTTAATACCATATTAATGTGGCTTTTATCATTTTAAAAAGTCTCAGCTGTAACTAGAGTGTTCTTTGGGATTCAAAATTTATTGTTGATAATCTCTCTAACTCTCTGACCTATCCGTTCCTTAACTTGATCTTTGTGACTTCCACCTCCTTCTGCCTCAGAACCTCCATGATATAGGCAGCCACACCCTAGTTTTCACCATCACCCACAACTTCTCCACATCAGAGACTCGAACTTGAAAACTTTCCTCTGACCACCACCTTCTCTCTCTCCTATAACCTCACTCTTCCAGTCCACTCTTCACACATTTAGATCCAGCCACTTTGCTCTTTTCCCATCCACCAGGCTTCCTGGCCTCATGGGGACGTCATCATAAGGCACCTTATGCATCCCAGGGACAATTATTCCCACTGTGCTCTCACCTGGATCCCAATGACTCGTCTCACTGTTCTGTCATACCTGTTCTGCCAATTTCCAGTCCCAGTTAAGGTGGCCATCTGTATCTTCTTTTCCTTTTTCTTGGCAGCTGAACATTTCTGGAGAAGGGAGCATAACCAGGCTGATTGGATGCTCTCAAATGTATTCTAGCCAATTTGTCTGGGAACTCAACAACACTCAGCATTCCTTTTCTCACCTCTCATTGAGTCCCTCTTAAAATAGTCACACCCATTGTTTCAATCCTCTGCACTCTCATTAAATTTCTATATCTACCTCCACTCTCTACTGCCACCTATTTTTTGAGAAGCTGGAGGTCATCTGATATGCATGACTTTCATCACCCATTCACCTTATCTTCCATCTAGTGTCTGAAGAAGAATTTTGCTGATTCCCTTCTAAAGCCAGTGCTTCCATGTTCTTTTCCCTTCCTGTGTCCTTCTTGACTTTGCTCCATCAATCATCTACTCCGCTTATATTTTCTGGGCCTTCTTCCCATCCAGTTCCTCCCTGGTACTTGCACACCTTTTTCCTCCTGCCCTAAGGAGACTCTCCCTTGACTCTGATTTCCATACATAATATTTCTGTCTCTATCCTTCTTCACCCACAAACTTCACCCATCTTGGTTTCTTCTCCCACTTGACTCACAGCACCATTAGCTTATGAACGTCCTAAAGTCAAAAACTTCTTATTCCTTCTGCTCAAATTCTGTTTTCAATAGAATTGGACATTGACCACCCCTTCCTCACTAGAACTCTCATCTCCACTGGAGTCCATGGTACACTGTTCTGGCTCTCCTCCTGCTTTGTGGACTGCTTCTGTTTAATTTCCTTCCAGGAGTCCTCTCCCCCTTCCCCGCCCCCTCCCCCTTTAAAACAAGCCTATTAACTGTATAATGTAAGATTTCTGAAAATTCAGTGTTCAGTCCTCTCTATTTTACCTCCCAACAGTCCCTTGGTAATCTCATCCTATCTTATGGCTCAATCTACCTCTCACCTTTGTGTGAATGACTCCCAGCTCTGTACCTCAGCCCTTGCCTGTCTTCCCTTAATGAGACCCTTATTCCTAAGTAAATGCTGAGGATGCCATGCTGATATATTGCAGACACTTTAAACTCTGGTCTAAATTTAACTCATCATGTTTAACTCCTGTGCTTTTGATCTTGGGTAATCAATCCAGTGGCCGGCTCCTTCCACCATTATCTTTTAAATCAATCTCCTCAGTTCACTACCCTTCTTCAGAAACTCATTAACCCTTGCTTAGACTGTTGCAATAGCCTTCTAAATGGTCTCTCTGCTTTCAGTTTGTCTTTCCTCCAATTAGTAAAATAAAAGAAAATTAACTATGCCATTCACATGTTAAGTGTTTTCTTTGAATTTTACATTTCCTGCTCAAAGATTTTCATTCCCTACCCTTGTCCTCAAAGGTGAAAGCCCCCCATGAATTGGTCTGAATCTATCTCCCTAGTCTTATTTCCCACTCCATTCTGGCAGCCTGGTCTTTAACAAGTTCCCCAAACAGATCCTGTGCTCAGTTGCCTTTTCTTAGACTATTGTATCTGTCTGATGGCCTTCCTCCCAGATCAGCTTTTGCAAGGAAGGCCCAAAGTAGGCCAGAGTGGGGCCCTCAAACATTAAGAGCCCGTGATCAGGGACCTTCAAAGTTCAGTTCAAATCATTCTCTTTCAAAATGCTCTCTCCTCATCACCAAAGTCAGAAATAAGAGCCTCCCCACATTATCAAATACTTGGCTGATATCTGGAACACAGAACTTAACCATTGTCTATCTTGGCACGCAAATGTTTATTCCTCTTCTCCATTAGAGCATGCACTCTTGGAAGAGAGGGAAAGAGCCTAATTCATGTTTGTATCCAACTCAGTGAATGCACAAGACTCCTATTATAAGGTTCTTTTTGTTTATTAAATTGTTGAATTCTATATCAAGGGTTGCCTTGATTTAATTTATAGAATTAAGGATCAAATTTAACTTATTTTGAGGAGCAAGAGTTTTATTTTTTTTTCCCCTCAATATTTGGTCTTTATAGTAAGGTAAATTTTCCACTCACAATAGAACTTCTATAGTAGGAAATATTCAGTGGCCAAAAATTCATGATATTCATCATATCAAAACAAGCCATTGGCTAATATAACAAATAATATATTAAAAGGAAGATACAGTGCAAGTGAAAGACTATATGCAAATATCAGGTTAGCTTCTGATTATAATTGAAAGAGATAATGTATGTAAAATGTTTACTCATTAACTGGTACAGAGTCAGTGCTTGGTAAATGTTGCCTAATATTATTATGCAGCAAGTAAAGTCACTAGAAAAAATAGTTTCCTTTTTCCCCCTGTAGTCTACATAGTTTTGTGTTACAGTTAATATTAACTTTGAACTGCATTCACTTTTTGAGTCAGAGTCAGATATATCTTTTCATAATTTCAAAAGCAAGTAACAAAGAGTGAGGCATGTGAGAAGATAGCATGATGTAATTAACCATGTGCACTATTGATGAGGACTTGGCTTCCCTCTGTACCACTTGATATTCAGCGAAATAAATAATGGTGATAATTGTCACATTCCTAACAAAGACATCTGCTAAACCAGGCAACTCAAGCAAAGCTGTTTGCTACTGACAGCTTGCTTCAAATGTGAATGTTGCCATTAAGAAAAAAATAGCGTTTCTGTATTTATCACATTACCTAATATGTTGTGTTGGCAATGTTTCATCTGGGGATCAAAAGATCTATGCCCAATAGTTAAATTCAGCAATCAAACTTCTATATTTACATAATGAACTATTTTAATATTTTTAATTTTTTTCTTGTGTTAATATAAATCTGATATATCTACATGATTAAAAACCCCCACAGTTCAGAATGGTATCAACTGAACGGTAAAATCTCCCTTTCCGTTCTCTCTACCCTCATTTCTCCTCCCTAGAGATTACCTTGTGAATCACACACTATGTAAAAACCACACAAAATCATAATAAAAATCAACCAACTCCACCTCATTTTTTATGTGACCTTGAACTTCAGAAAATCCCAATGTTGCCTGATGCTAAAAGACAAATCATTAACACCTTTTGATTTGTCTCTATTTGTCGATTAATATCATAATAAAAATCTCCATTTCAGAGTAATATTCCAAAGGACTTGGAAGAATGAAAGCTTTACTCTCTATCCTCTCATCTGATGACTGATCACCAAGAAGTACCTAAAGCAGTATTACCATTAGGCCAGGGTGACAAAGTTCCTTGACTCCAAGCCCCAAACTTTTGAGGCCTCCACTCTGGCCTTCCTCGGGCCCTCTCCTTCCCCATGGGGTGAGATGTCTGTGCTGCTAAGGGGATGTACCCACTCAGAGTCTGAGTACCCTCAGTGGACCACATTTGGGGTAACCAGGACAGAGGAATTCCCCGTTCACATGGCCCAAGCAACTTCCATGGCTTCTTCCCCACCTCAATCCTCTCAAGGATGGGTGCCTATGAACCAGGGACTGGAAGCCAGCTCTCCCTCCTCCTCTTTCCCTGCTATTTTTTGGTGTGGAGCACTGAAGAGTCTGAGAAATCTAAATTCAAACCTGATCTTTCAGGTTATTATGAGAGTTTTTTTTTTTTTTTGAGACAAGGTCTCTCTCTGTCGCCTAAGCGAGAGTGCAGTGGCATGATCATAGCTCACTGCAACCTTAAACTTCTGGGCTCAAGTTATTCTCCTGCCTCAGCTGCCCGAGGAGCTGGGACTACAAGCATGTGCCACCACATGCCTGGCTAATTTAAAAAAAATTTTTTTTTTTTTTTTTTTAAAGAAATGGGATTTCACTGCATTGCCCAGGCTGGTCTCAAACTCCCGGGTTCAAGCAGTGCTCCTGCCTCAGGCTCCCAAAGTGCAGGGAATTATAGGTATGAGCCACTGTGCTCAACTATGAAGGTGTTTAGGTAGGAAGATTCAAATATTTATTTAATAATTTGTTTCACTTTATTTAGAACTTTAAAATATTTAAATACATGGGATGTTGAATTCAAAACGTACTTTTGACCCAGATCCCCCAAATGTTAGGCAGTGAACCTGATTGGAAGATAATGTCATTGTGAAGCTCATATAATTAAGTGTCTTTCCATTAGAATTGTGTTTCTAACAGCTCTTTGGAATAAAGGCAAAATGGATCTTACTTTTTAGATCACTAGTTTTTTTTTTTAAATATGAATAACTTTGGTTTCAAATTATTCTGTCCCTCATACATGTCTACTGTCATACCAGAGGTAGAACAGAGCTTAGCTTAGTTGATGTTTTTTTGAAAATCAATTGTGGTGACTTGCTCTTCATTTCAAACAATTTTTTATGGACCTGCCATTTCACGCTCACTCTTCTTCCCACCTCCCATCCCCAAATTATTGTTCTTTCAATTGAAATAAGTATTTTCCAGAACATAAAATTTTATTCAGGCTTACCCTTCCTTTACAGAAAAAGAAACTGAGGATACTGTGGAAGGGCATCACGATCTTTTAGGCGGTCACTTAGGAGTTTTGGTTGTGGGAAGTTGTTAGTTCATACAGGTTTGGCAGGCTCAAGTCATTTTGTACTTAAAAAAAAAGAATCCACAGAGGAAGTAGGAGATTACAGATGAGACAATATTTAAGGAGGAGTGAGGAAGAGTGAGAGAGACTGAGCTGTCAACCGGTCCCTTCAGAATAAAGTTGCATTTCCCAAAGAATGGGACCTTACCTTGGTCATTTGTGTGATTTTAGGAGGCATACTGATACAACTTCAAATAAAATTGATTTGCTTAGAAAATTATTTTCTTTGAATCCTTCTGATGATTACTAAATCAAGGAGAAAGTCTGTTTGGTGCTGGTATCCTTTTTTTGATATATCTTCTAATACTTGAATTACTTTTTAAATATAGAGATATTGGGCCTCAGGTTCAGAGCCTTCAGGAAACTACAGCATTTAATAATGTCATATTATTTTCACCGTATTTATTTAGGAGATAACTTTCTATTTCTGGCAAATAGTGCTGGCTTTCCATTTATACTTGTGATGTGAAGATTTTTTATGTGTTTATTCACCCAACAATATTCATTGAGTACCTCTGTGTGCCAGGCACCGTTCAATGAACTTGTGGAAAAAATATGAGCGGAGAAAACAAAACTCATGTCCTGAGGACCTTATAACATAGGTTATTATTTTGCTTAATTATTATTTTTTAAGTTTAAAAAATGGGTTCAGTGTTAAGTTAGTAAGTAAATAATGATGCGGATGATAGCGCTATTGAGTACAGATGGGAGATGCTGTGGAGGAAAAATGACAATGAACGTTGCATCAAATTGCCTAAGTTTGAATCCTGGTTCTACCACCTTAGTTCTTGACTTGGAGTAAATTGCTTACTTCTTTGTGCCTCATTCCTCTCCTGTAATATATTGTGAGAATTCAGTAGATGTTGACTGTTGTTTTGGTATCATTATTACTGCAGAGATTGTCAAGAATCCTGAAATTGATATTCAAATAGCTGAGTTTGGGGAAATATTGGAATAGATTGTTCAAACAATTGTTTAAAACAATACAGGGGCTGGGCTTACTTTTCTTTTTAACTTTTTATTTTGAAATAATTTTAGACTTACAGAAAATTTACAGAAATAGATCAAAGAGTGTGGAAGTGTATCCTTCCCTCAGCTTCCACTCATGTTAACATTTTTTATAACCATAGTACAATGATCTAAATAGGAAATTAGCATTGGTGTATACTATTATTAACTAAACTACACACTTTATTTGAATTGCCCTGTTTTTCCCTACTGCCATTTTTCTTTCCTAGGATCCCAGATTGTATCTCGTTGTTACATCCTCTTAGTCTCCAGCTGTAGACTGTTATTCAGTCTCTTCCCTGTCTTTCATCACTTTGACACTTTTGAAGAATACTGGACAAGTTTTTGTAGAATGTTCCTCAATTATTCTATGTGTGATGTTTTCTCATGATTAAATTGAGCTTATGCATTTTTGACAAGAATACACAAAAGTCATGTGCCCGTCTCAGGACCTCATGATTGGGGGTTCATGACATTGATATGTCTTATTACTAGCGATGTTAATCTCCATCACTTGGTCAAGGGGCAAGTTGCCAGGCTTCACTGCTACAAAATTACTATTTTTACCCTTGTAATTAATACATATCTTGGGGGAGATATATTGAGATTATGGAAATATTCTATTTCTCTCTTTTTTTTTTTGAGACAGAGTCTCACTATGTTGCCCGGGCTAGAGTGCCGTGGCATCAGCCTAGCTCACAGCAACCTCAAACTCCTGGCTCAAGCGATCCTCCTGCCTCAGCCTCCCGAGTAGCTGGGACTACAGGTATGCACCTACCATGCCTGGCTAATTTTTTTTTAACATATATATATATATATATTTTAGTTGTCCAGCTAATTTCTTTCTCTTTTTTTATAGAGATGGGGTCTCGCTCTTGCTCAGGCTGGTCTCTTAACTCCTGACCTCAAGGGATCCTCCTGTCTTGACCTCCCAGAGTGCTAGGATTACAGGCATGAGCCACCACGCCCGGCCAGAAATATCCTATTTCTGTTCTGCTGATTTTAAGCATCTGTTGATGGATCTTGCCTGCAAGAAATATTATTGTGGTGTTCTGTTTTTAATTTTCTGTTTCTCTCATTTCTTCCACATTCATTAATTGGAATTTTATGTAAACTAGACCATCTCTTCTCCCTCATTAGTTTTTAAAAATTCAAGTATTATTTGTTAATATCAGTATGAATTCATGAATGTTTATTTTATTATGTAGATTATAATTTAATGCTATTGTTATTTACTTCTTGCTCAAATTGTTCCAGCTTTGGCTACTAGAAGCTCTGTTTGGTTGACCCCTGTGTCTTTTTGATGTGTTCTCATTATTTTTTGAGCACTTCCTTACTTTTTTTGGCACCACAATATGCTCAGACTGTCCTTGTATTTTCCCTGTCCTAGCCCTGCAATCAACTACTTCTTCAAAGAAGGACTTAAACAAAACAAAATAAAATTTTACAACATAAAAATTAAACAGAAAAAATTTTAAAACATAAAATTTAAAATTAAAACTTTAAAATTTTTTTTAAACAAACAAGATAAAATTGAACATAGATGAAAGTGGCATAACTTTTTTTCTTAAGATTTGATTAATACTTAAATTATAGTTTTCCTCTCAGTGCTAGGTTGCCAGAATTCATCAGATGATCAAGACATTATATCATGGGGCAGTGGAGGGATGTTATATTTTGTTATAATTCACAGCATGAAAGTTAAGAGCATACAGTCTAGAGTCAGATGGGCTGGGCTCAAATCCTAGCTCCACCACTTACTTGCTGTGTGACATCAGGCAATTCCTTAACTTCTCATGAATTTAATTTCCGCTTAAGTAAAAATGAGATTAATAAAAATGAAGTACTTAAAGTGTTTAGAAGAGTTTCTGGCATATAATAGGTATAAAATGTTACCACCAGTTTATAGTGCTCTTTAAATCTTCCAAAGAACTTTCAATTATATTAGCTCATTTTTAACACATAATAGCACTTGTTGTATTACTATGTCAAACTTACAGATAAAGAAGCTAAGGCTTAGAAAGGTTAATTGACGTTCCAAGATCATATTGCTTAAAAGTGACAAAGGCAAGACTCACACCCCAACCATCTAGCTATAGCTGTGGGTAGGAATGTAAGCACCAACTGTGGAGTAGAACACTAAAACATGAAAACATTAAAAAACTAATGTGACAAAATTCCATACTAACAAACTACCTAAGAGTTCAGAGTATCAGAACCTCAACGAGGTCTTTAACTGAATCCATCTGGATTTCTTAACTTGGTCTATGGCTCCAGCTTCAGAGAGTGCCAAAGACACTCCGATATATTTATGCAAAATTGCATTTATGTGTTTTTCTCTTCTGGGAAAAAATGTTCATATGTTTCATCAGATTTTTCTAAGGGGTTTTTAAGCCCCAGGAAGTTAAGAACTTTGGCTGGACTTCCTGAGTTCTCTAACAAGCTACTTACTTGGAGTGGTTATTATTTGAATGTTTATTTGAAGAGACAGGTAGGCTGCAATTCTCACTGTGATGGAGAGATGACCAATTTTTTTTTCTTACCTCTTTTTAAACTTTTTATCATGTAATTTTTCCAACATTCACAGAAATGCAACCTTCATATGCCAATCGCTCAGTTTCAAAAGTGTTCAATATAGCCAATCTTGCTTTATTAATAACCCCCAAACATACACATTCCCCTTGGATTCTTTAATAAAATCCAGCATCATTTCATTTATTTCTGAAGATATTCAAGATTGTCATATAACTAAATCTCAATATAATCCCAATGTACTATAGAGAACCAATCGTAAAGTCTGTTATTCATTCAATCATCCATTCGTTCAACAAAATTTTTTGGAGTACTTGATATTGTATATTGCAAGGTTCTATAGGAAACACAAGTATAAGTAAGATTTTCATTAACCTTAAGAAATTAAAATACCACAGCACACACTACCTCTTAAAGTTCTAAGATTCAGGCCCTTAGATCACTTAAAAATTGCTCAAGGCCAAAAGTTAGGATTCATTCTTGATTTCTTACCTTCTCCCAGCAACCCCTCTTCCCTATCAAATCCATCAGCAAATCCAGTCACCTGCATCTCCAAAACATATACCACATTTCTCCATTTCTCATCTCAGTTGCGTTACCTTAGTCCTAGCCACCACCAGCTTCCTGGTGGATTGCTGAAGAGTCTTCCAACTGGTTCTTGTGTGTCCACTCTTGTCTGTCTGTTTTTCCATTGCCTTCCCAGGGAGATAGAAACAAACACATTGAAAACAACATAAATGCCCACCAACCAAAGAATGCATAAATTGGAATATGTCAATACAAGAGAATACTACATAGCTTCTAAAAATTAATGAATAAGGGCTCTCTACAGTAGCCTGGATAAATCTCATAACATAATACTGAGGATACAAAACAAAGTACAGAAAGAGGTATATGTATGTACCATATGGTACCATATGTATAGTACCATTCATGTAAAGTTCAAAAACATGCAAGGCAGTGTTAAATATTGTTGATAGATACATATGAGTATGTGTGGTAAAAGCACAAAAACGTGCATGGAAATTATAAGCATAAACTTCAGAACAGTGGTTACCTTTAAAGAGGTAGGGAAATAGGACTGAGAAGGGTACCATGGGGATTTTAACCCAACCTAATTTCTTGAAGTATTCATTTTCCTGTTATGGAAGTGTTCTTGGATGCTTGAAATACTTTATAATTAAAATAAAATATATAAATCAGATCAAAGCCACTTACTCATGTAAATTCTCAAGTGGTTTTTCATTTTTCTTAAAAGGAAATCCAGACGTCTTACCAAGCTACAGCAGGTCCTGTATGATCTGGTCCCTGCCTGCCTCTACAAGCTCATCTTTTCCCCTCTCCCTGTCGGTGATCGTATTTTGACCTTGCTGACTTTTTTCCTGTTCCTTGAAGAAGTCAGGCTTGTTCCAGCCTCAGGAACTTTGCACTAGCACTCGCCATGACCCAAAGAACATCCCCCAGGATATTCTTTCATTGGCTTCTTCTCATTATTCAGGTCTCAGCTCAAACAAGGATTTCCTTGACCATTTTATGTAAAATAGCCCCTACCTGTTCTGTCTTTGTCTACACATCACCTTTTCATACCCTTCATAGCACTAAGAGTCCCTTGAAGGACTCTTGTTTATTTATTAACTGACCTCTCCTACTAGAACGTGAGCTCCTTCTCCGTCTTTCCTCCCCATTGCTACATTCCTGGCAATTGCGACAGCACCTCATGCATAGGAAGCACTCAGAAAATACTTGCTGAATGAGCAAATTTATTCTTATTCTGAATAAACAGAGAAATCTCTCTAGACCTCCTTTTGTCAAAGGAAAGAACCTAGAAATCTTAACCACTTTTTTTCCCAGATGTCTCAGGTTTTCCTTACCATGATCTTCAGCAACAAGTAATAAATCCAACTCGTATCTTGATGATAGGTACTGATATTAGCTCCTTTTCACTGTCGTTACTGTGGACTGTAAAGCTGGGTAATTTGATGAGTCTGTGTGTACTTTAACGTACTGTTACGAGTCCATTGCTGATCCATGTCGCACTATCTTCTACTTTCTCTAAAACACTAATCTGGAAATGTATAAACCATCAGTTCCTTCTTAGAATATAAGAGTAATCTTAAGGGCATTCTGACATATTTTTGCTTGTCCTAAGTAGAACTATGAATAGTTATTGATATGTATGATGTTCTTAAGACATACAATCCTTAGTGAATTCAACTTTGGCCTTTTGTAGATAATGGAGATTCTTTTGTTAGGAATGTCCCTTTGATTAACAGAGATTTCTTTAAGGACTGGCTCTGCCTTGCCGAGACTGCTCTGAGATAACCCGGGCTTGTGATGCATAGCTAACTTAATTAGTTTTCCTCTGGATGTTGCTTCAAATCTTTATTTTTCAAATAAAAGTATTTTTTTTAACAATTGAATCTATGCTGCACATTTCTTGAATTCGTAGCTTAATTCGATAGCAATTCAAAAAATCTCCCAAAGTTAATAAGTTTGATCTTTAGGTTGAAGATAAACATATATGGTTTTCTTCTTTCTGCCTAGGCCTCGCTTGCCAGCTAAGAAACAGAGCATATGTCTTACATTAGCGAATCTTATCAGGCTCTGAAGATGTACTCCCATTTCCTGTTCATACCACGCTTACGTGCTGTGGAGCTAAATTATAATCATAGCTGCTATGCTATTTTTAAAATGCAGTTACAATTTGAGTTCCTGGCTGCTTTTAGAACTACGACCATCCTGCCATTTCTCCCCAAAGGTGCTATGTTACAGTATTTGTTTGGCTGAAATAAGAAACATCTTTATGCTGACATCCTTCTGGAAACAAATAAACGTTGCTGCCTTGCTGGGAAGTTTATTTGGTAAATGAGATATGCAAGAAGTTTCTGTGAAAATTCAATAAAGTGATTTGATGTCTAATTTGCATTCATTTAACAGAGAGATGAAGGGGAAAAGTTAATCTAACGAGCTAATGAATAAACAACAATCTTGTTTTGGAATTAAATGATGTATCATTTTAAATCCAATAAAGCGGAGATTTGACGTTTAGCAGTTACCCACTTAATCTGGGAAAAAAGTAGCTTGTAAAGTGGACCTTGCTTGTTTGTTGTTGATGGGAATTGATGTTGGTTTTTGTTTGCTTGCTCACGATATCTGACTTAGCTGCTTACAGCTATTAAATTAACTAGATAATTCTGTACTATGTAGCCATAATCTGTTATTGGCTTTCATGTACAAAAGTTTGGGAGTAAATTATGTTCAGGAGGGTCCTCCTCCTGGTTTCATAATTCAATGTAGAGATAAAATGCTCAAAGAGGAGGGAGAGGAGATTGAAGTCAAACCTAGAAAAGAGACTTGGATTTTAGTTATTAATATTCTCACTCAACAGAAATTTTTATCTCTTAGAATATAAATGGGCACAGATAAAAGGGTAGGTCAGGAAGCCACAGAATAAATCTTTCAACTGTTTGCCTAGAGAAGACTTACTGAAATTGTTCTTCATATGTTACAACTCTAACGTTCCTCTTCAGAGCCCTAATTTTGGCATCAAGAAGTTGGATTGTTTGGGTTCAAACATCTGTTGTTTCTGGATGGCTTTAAAATTCCATTGCAAGCTCAAAAATGCTCAAATTGCAAGGCACGTCCTTATGAGAACTATCTACTCGGTGTATGTTCGCCCTTTTCTCTCACGAATCTTCCACGAACACATCATGTGGACCTTCAATTTCTGTTCTGTTTCTCTCTATGTAGTAGTACCATAACGCATTTCTTCCACTCAGATTCCAATTCCAAAGACACAATTTTAGACATGGAACGCCTTTCCCTGCTAAGTTTATTCTTTACGTGTTTGGAATGCTCTGGAATGTACGTAAGTACTTTTTCAAAGTCAGGACTCACTGTGTTTTCCCTCTTGTACTTGCCATAGCCTGACTACTCTCTACCAATGTCTGTGAGAACTTTGCAAGTTCTAGCAAGATTTTTTTGGAAAAAGATAATTGCAATCAGATACCCCATAAAGGGTAAATGTAGTACAAATGAACTTCTTCTTTTTATGAGAAATATCCACATCAGAGCTTTTAATATCCCATGCAGTACCCCAACTCGGAGATGCAGGCAGCAAATGAATTAGCAAAATAAATTTCTTCATTTTGAAAAAAATAATCTTTGATGAAAAGATATCAAGGGAGGTCCAGCTCTTACCACTCTTCCACCAAGCTACTGACCTTCCTAGCTCTGCATTCTTCTAAAATTTTTGAACATGCTTACAAGTGAAGATGGATAGACATTTATGAAAAGCAGAATTTTGGTGGGGAGACCACTCCTTTGCCAGTGTGACTGGAGTTTGTGGTCACTTAAAAACTGGTGGAAGATTAGGTAATGACAGAGTGATTTCAACCCTTCAAAGATGAGTCTTGGCATTGATTCCACCCCCTAGTCATGCACATAAAGAAAACAGTTTGGGAGATTTTTCTCTTTTTGTATACAAACTTTGTGTTTTCTCTCTCAACTGGATAATGATCATAAGTTAATACAGCTTGTACTATCCTAAGAACTGCCATGTATTAAGTAAATGATTTATGGCAAAACAAAATAAACCAAGAAGAGGTCTTGGCCTCCAAGGGCCCTGCAGTGCTTGTGGTTAATTCTTGACTTGTCAGTATCTGTGCTGCTCTGATTGTAGCAGCCACCCCTCTGGTGTCAGGGGGTGACTTCCAGAGGACTTCTAGTCCATGTGGCTCATTAACTCTAATCGTTCCTCAGTCCTTCTGACCCCTTTATCTCCAGATGCACACACAAGTCTTAACCTCACCCCAGCCATTGACTTTCTGGACTGTTTTACCCCTTCAATCTTGGCCCTGCTTTTTCACAGAAGTAATTGTGATGTTTGGAAAGCTGCCTGTCTCCGAATATGCTCTGTGGTTTTCTCTTTTTTCCTAGTTCTTTTAAAGAGCATCACATACAAATTAAAAGTTTGCTCTTTTAAAGAAATCATTACTATTCTTTGTCTGTTGTTTACCCTGAGAGGGTAATATTAGGTTGCATTCTGCCCTTTATTGTTGTATTTGTGAACCTTTTAAAACGTCTTTGCTACTGGATTCCACGTTCCTTGACTGACTGAGCCATTTCATCTCTGTATTCCACAGGGATGGCCCTGTGCTTGTCGCTGAGAGCAAGGGAGTTGAGAGCTTAGGCTCTGACATGAGGCCCATTTGTATTGGAGAGCTGGCTCTGCCACTGAGTAAGTGACAATTGGGCTGTTGTTTAACCCCTGTAAGCCTTGGTTAAATAAGATCATGAATGTGAGCCACTGGGCATGTGTTTGTACAGAGTCATTACTCAAAATGTTAGCTACTAGAAGTATGTGTCTATGTGTTGAATTAAAAAAAAAAAAAGAAGTGCAACTGCTACCTGGGTAATGCTTTGATCCTCATAATTTCTGGAGCATGAAGAGAGTTTCTACAGAAGAACCCAAGCAAATCTCCGATGCAAATTATTTATATTGATAGCACATGGTTATACAAGCTAGTCAACCAAAATCTCAGTGGCAGCCACTTCTAAACACTGCTTTTAAAATTAATAATTGCCATTTTCACATTCAAGTGACTAGATGTATTGATAGCCCCAGCCTGGGCAGAATCTGTGAGTCTGGGATGTGCCCAGTAGCAAGGCAGGGACCTTCGTCAGTGGCCCGGTGGCTAGAACATCAGACCCTGCTTGGCCTTGGAGTCTAGGACTGGCAAGGCTCTCTGGCAAGGAACATTCTCTGGATCATGGAAACCTTGGAAATGTGGGAGAGCTATGCATAGCTAAACATGTATGGGCAGGCAGAGGGACACAGAAATAGAGAGAAAAGAGAAGGAAGAGAGGGAGGAGAAGAAGCACGAAGCCGGAGTGGGAGCAAGAACCAGAGAGAAGCAGTAGGATGCTACGTTCTGGATTCAAACAGTCTTTGTTTTAAATCTTCATTTTCAAGCTATGTAATTCTGGGCAAGTTACTTAACCTCTACAAATCTCATTTCCCTTATCTGTAAAAAGGACTAAAAAAATGCCTACTTCATATGATTTTTGCACTGTTTTATAACTTTCTCATTTCATAACGCATGGAAGACCCTTCCTCACATGTAGCATTTATTTGTGTTTGTTTGCTTATTTATCTACTTAGGTAGTATTTATTTTATTAGAAGGGAGAACTAGAGCCAGATGCATGTGGTTTCTTGCCAATCTGGAAAGATTCTTATTGCTGTTTTTATGGGAATGACTATGGACAGGTGATGCTGGGGGCTCTTTCTTTTCTAAAGGACTGAACCATGTTAAGAAATATTGATTTAATGGTTCAAACTCCAAAATGGGAGTCACAAGGCTGTCATCATCCATTCTTTTTCTCTACCCAAGTTCGTTAGCCCAAGGCAAGTACTGGGGTAGGGAGGCACTGGGCATGGGGTGGAGGTGGGCACAGTGGTGAGCAAAACAGAGTCCCTGCCTTAAGTGAGTCCAGCTATTTGGCTTTTTGCTCTGCCCCTCTGATGGGCAGGAAAAGCTTCTCCTAGTGTTCCAGAATGCCTTGTCACAGGTTCCTAAGTCGTTATCAGTCAAAGGAGGCAAGGAGTTTGAAAGGGAGGCCCAAAGTGGATTCTGGGAAGGATTTCTACTCCCTCTATCCCAGTCTCAGAACATTCTATCCTGACTAGGCCTCACAGACTACTTCCGGGACAAGCAGCTTGCACTTCAGTTTTCATATCTGTAAACAGGGTAATGGGGACTGCCATTCCCCTTCCTTTAGGGACTGTTATAACTTGTAAAAATTAGCAAGTTGGAATGCATTCTAGCCTCCCATTGAAAAGCAGAGAAGTGGTTCAAGGTATAGTTTATGTATTCACTGCATTTGATAATTTCCTTTCATATTGTTTTCCTCAAAATGGGCATGGATGTTTTCAATTTAACAATTCAACACAGTTGTATTTACTCAATATCAACCTATTACAAAAAAGATAGAAAAAGACTCCATCTTTGCCCTTCAGTTGATAAATTCAACTTCTTCAGATTTTACTTGTGAACCCCCAAAGGAACTTATTTGTCTGATTGAATATATAAATTTAACTTTTGTTCACCGATTGGATCCTTATCTATTCTCCCATTGACACCATACAAATAGTTAAGTTGGAAAGAAATTTGATTCTTAGCATCTGACCATTTTAGTCTAATAAAGATTTCTGAACACAAGGCATATCCAACAGGGAGAGGGATCATTCTCTATCCTCTTCGCTAGCTTAGAATTAGGGTGAAATGAGGCAGGAAGAAAGGAAAGAGCTGCTGATGTTTGGACAGCTCTGTCAGCAGCAAAAATAACTCAGTAATTTCTGATTGCCCTCTTTTGCTACAGACTTACCCAAGCCTTTGCTGGGATTTGAAACTTACCCTATTATTTGCAGATTGAAATTAAGGTAAGAGGATGGAGCATCATGTTTACTTTCAGCAAGTAACTCCACTAGGGGCTAAAGTGTTTAACTAGAAATAGTTTCCAATTTTATAGCTTCCCAACATGTCACTAGCACACTCCAAATCTCCAGGCGGGGTTACAGACCTATTTTAGCTGGCTCCATTTTCCTCTAGAGCAGATAAAGCAGAGATTGCAACATCAGAAGCAGTTCAACCAATCATTATGTACAAACCTCAGCCCATTTGTATAATGTAATCCTTCTGGTAGTCATGACATGAAAGTTGCCAACAGGGAAGATCACAAGCCTGTCAAAGTCCCAAGTCATCTGTGGCACCAGGGCCACAGAACCTCTCTCCACTTGGAAGTAAAATAGTTGCTCTAATAGTAACCAAATGCCCTCCTTTGGGACAGTATTTCAGGAAGGAGGAGTATACATATATTATGCAAACATGTTCATTCCCTTTAGAGGATAATTATCAATATTATACAGGGAAGCTGGAACACACAAAAAAATTAAGTACCACCTAGAAGATCATGCTGCAAATCTCAAGAGAAGCAGTAAGTGTTCAGAGCCTGGGATCCTTTATCTTGGCCATGAGATAGCACAGCCGTGTGAAGAAAGGAGTGGCTAGTTTTCCAGCATAACATGGTATTTTATTTCACCATAGCAGACTGCTGGGAAATCTCTGGAGGCCCTTGCAGCTGCATCTTGTCTTTAATATGAAGCCTGGGGGGAAGAAAGAGAGAGAGAGTCATAATTCACAAGAGGCCCAGCCATAAGAAAGCCATTCTGAGTAACTGAATCAGACACCGAGCGGGAGCTGCTGTTCCATTCCTAAGTCAAGAATGCTTTTCGTCTTTCCTTCTCTCCTTACCGGCTGTGTCCTCGTGAAAAGATCATTTATGGATGGTGGAATGAGTGCATCAGAGCCAGCTTCTGTTTCTCCCCTTTTATTCCCCCACTGCTGCTATCCTATAAAAAGACCCTTTGTTAAAGACTGAAACAGCAGATGCAGCTCAGATATTATCTTAAATAATTTTGGGAGGAGTATTTTATCTTGAATTGATGTAACACCATTTTCACGTGAAAAGTGCTTCTACTGCTGATCCAAATGTTCTAGAAACTTGAGAGACCCATATGGCAAAGAAGTCATATCTCTTTAATGCAGGGTATGGGAAGAAGTGATAATGTTGATCAGAGAATCCACAGAAGAAATGGACCCAAAATGGCCTCATGGGCTGAGGGAGTCAGGGGAGGCCTTGTGGAAGAGGTAGGAGTAATAGAAATGCTGGGTCGGGTCTGAGTCCTAGAGCTAGGAATGGATTTAATGGATCCCAAAGTAAGCAGACTTGATTATGGGATGCATATACTTACAAGTAGATAGAAGAAAAAGATGGTCAGGTTTTTCAAAGACTAAAAACCCAAGCTTTAGATTTTAGACTGTTTCAATAATTAGTTGCTATCCATGTTCATTGTGGAAAATGCTTTAAATATAGATAACAAAAAGGCCAATAACTTAAAATCCTACCAGTCCTAGAATAGTAACAGTGAACAGTCGGGTGCATACTCTTTCACGCATTTTCTTTGCAAATTTATTGTCCCAGTTCAGGTTCTCCAGAGGCAGACCCTGAGATGAGAATTCAAGTGCAAGTAGTTGATTCAGGGGGTGGTTTCAGGAAACACTGGTAGGGGAGTGAGTAGTAAGACAGGGAAGGGAAGGAAGCAGAAGAAGAAAGGTCATGTTCTCAAACAAAGGGGTCAGTTGGAGTGCAGTCATGCTGGGGAACTCTGGAAGAGAGAACAGAAGAAGTCTCAAAGCTGTCTTGCCTAGGGATGAGGAAGCTGGAGTACCTACCCAGTAATTCTTGTCTGCTGAGAGTTGATTTGAGGGGCATTAACCCTGTGAATGAGTCTCCCTGGGCCAGAAGGAAAAGCCTAAGCAGAGCTGCAGGTATTTGCATCACACAGCACTCAGTGTGTAGTGGGGGTAATGGGTATGACAAGAATATATATTTTTTGTTTATAACAGTAGCTTTCTGGCCAGGCACAGTGGCTCATGCCTATAGTCCCAGCTACTCGGGAGGCTGAGGCAGGAGGACTGCTTGACCCTAGGAGTTTGAGGTTGCAGTGAGCTATGATGATGCCACTGAACTCTAGCCCAGGCAATAGAGCAAGACTCTGTCTCAAAAAAAAAAAAAAAAAAAAAGCTTTCTGTGCATCAGGCTTTGTACCATGTTTTACTTGCATTGGCTCATATAATCCCCACAGGAGCCCTATAAAGTAGGTGCTACTCTTATTCCCTGAGGGTTAGAGGCTAGTAGCAGTAGATATTAGAGTCATATTCACAGAGATTAAACACCTGAAGTCACAAAGAGATGATACACTCTCCAAGAGAGTTTTGATGACAGGCTAATCACCCAGCTCCTCTCTTCTGTACACTTTCTCCTCTTTCCGTCAACAGTTTTTCCTTTATGATTATAAATGTCCTCTCTGTTTTCACAGACTTTTGTTGGAAAACAAAACAAAACCTTGAGACATAAGGGATCTGTAATGGACACTTGTCAATTGTGTCTATTCGGCATCTCCTCCCCCACCTTCTTCTGCTACAACCCCTCATTGCATTGGAGGGAAACGAACCGCTCCTTCTCCTTGTGGTTCTAGTGGGCTGCCAACCAGTCTTCAGTCTACAGGGTGAGTGTGAGATCCAGGCTTGATCACCCATAGTCCCCATTCACTTGGCTACATCAAACCAAGCCAATTAGACCCTTTCCCTGGGAATTTATATGCAGACTTTGGGAAAAAGAAGCTTTCTCCTCTGGTGTCACTAGACTGAAATGTCAAAACCAGGGCTTGTGTGAACCAAGCTCCACTTCCTCTCCACAGCAAGGTGAGCAAGCTCATCTAAAGTGGGGGGAATGTAGCCCCTGCACAGAGAAAAGCAGAGGGATGGGTGCGGGGTGGGGGGGAGAGAGATCTGACTGTACTGTTAAGTACCTACAATCCCCAAAGGTCCACTACCCCTAGATTACCCATTGCTTGAGCCAAATAAACAATAAATTATAACCTTGTGGAGGGAGGGAGGGACAAAAGAAGGGTTGATTAATGGGTACAGATATACAGTTTGATAGAAGAAATAAGACCTAGTGTTTTATAGATCAGTAGGGTGACTATAGTTTACAA
Source organism: Lepilemur ruficaudatus (assembly GCA_963574885.1). NCBI lineage: Eukaryota > Metazoa > Chordata > Mammalia > Primates > Lepilemuridae > Lepilemur > Lepilemur ruficaudatus. Next base: position 69,951 of record CAUYRT010028929.1, read on the forward strand.
TAATCTATATTATAGTTCAAAATAGCTAGAAGAGAAGAATTTGAATGTTTGTAGCATAAATAAAAGATAAATGTTTACAATGATGGATATCCCGATTACATTGATTTGATTTTACAAATTACATGAAATGTATCAAATTATCACAGGTGTCCTGAAAATATGTACATCTATTTTGTATCAATATAAAAATACAATTACAAAAATAAATTTTAAAAGTAAATATAAAAAAATCATACCCATATTCCTTCCTTCCTTCCTTCCTTCCTTCCTACTTTTATCTTTCTTTCTTGTTGGTTTATAGCTGGTTTGAATTGGATTTCTATTTCTTGCAACCACAGAGTTTTAACTAATTCAGGGCCAAGTGCATTCTTATCATGAAGTACATCTGTGGCCCTGAAGTTATATATTGGTGTAAGAGAGCAGTGGGTGGAGAGAGTCAAATTATGCCAGGACTGCAGTGACCTCTTTCTGTCCTTCACAACTTTATTTGCCTCCATGATTTCCAGGTCAATCCCAACTCTCTGAGGCATGAAGGACCCGGAAGGAGGCATCTGCCTTCAGGAAAAACTGAACTCCAATAGCAACATGAGGCACACTTTCCTATTGACTGCTGCCTTCTGCCCGCAGCTATTGATGGCAGTCACCAATCGGAAGCTAACCAATTGGGACTACCGGGTTTTCCCTCCTGCTCTTACAACTCAAGGACATGGAGAACTCTGGTTTTAGGGGATGTAAGCGGATGGTTCTGTGAATTCTAACCTCAGGCTTAACCAGTCTTTGGCTTGTGTGATCCTCCAAAGATTCAGAAGTTCTAAGATCTCAACACAATTTTATTAATTTGGAAATTATGGCTGGGTGCAGTGGCTCATGCCTGTAATCCTAGCACTCTGGGAGGCCGAGGTGGAAAGATTGCTTGAGGCCAGGAGTTCAAGACCAGCTTGAGCAAGAGCGAGACCCTGTCTCTACTAAAAATACCAACAATTAGCCAGGCCTGGTGACGCACACTTATTGTCCCAGCTACTCGGGAGGCTGAGGTCGGAGGTTCGCTTGAACCCAGGAGTTTGAGGTTGCAGTGAGTTATGGTGACGCCACTGCATTCTACCCGGGGAGACAGAGAGACACTCTGTTTCATCAAAAAGAAAAAGTCAGTGATTTGCTTTTTAAATGGATAAAAGTGGTTCATTTCTGCAGGAATTAATAGAGATTTATGAATGTCTTAAAGAAATCATAAGACATCCTTGAAAGAATAGCTGCCATTCATTAAGCACAATGTATTTGGACTTTGTGTAAGCTATCATGATGTAATCTTCACAAAATCCTGCAAATAGGTATTATCAGCCCCTTTTATAAATGAAGAAACTGCAATTCAGAGAGGTTAACAGCCAACAGTCCCCCAAACCTAGGCCTGTGAGACTGAGGGCTTCCCCTACCCTCATGCATACTTCACCACCTATGCCCTAGAGTAAAGCAGTAATATCCTCCCTTGCTGATAGGGTTTTGGGTTTAATGCATTCTATCTTAGGATATGCAGCAAGCCTGTACATTTAATCCTAAACTCACGAGCAAAATTTCCAGAAAGGATTTCTGGCCCTTTGTAATTTGTTAAGTCTGTGATCCTTAAACTGGTATGGAGACTCCTATTGGGTAGATTTGTGGGTCAGCTCAGCTAAGCTGAAACTGGCCGCCAGCATTCCCTTCCCTGCATAGCCCTGGGTTAGGGTGGGCTTCAAGAGATATTTTGTGTGAGATTTAGAAAGAGAAAGTAAAGCAGTGAAGCAGCAGCTACATCCTTTTCATTCTTGAAAGGCTGGTGCAGGACCCAGGTGTTGTTGCAGCTCGCTCATGTTGCCACTTGCCGGCCAGCTTGCGTTGTTTGAATGCACAGCAGCTGGGCCTGCCACCCCTCCGGCCTCTCTCACTCCTGGACCAGATATGTGTGTAGCTCCCTGATGGGGAACACCAGCTCTCCTTACTGAGTACCTGTCATGGAAGTTGGCAGCTTGGAGGCAGTAAGATACTGATGCGGACTCCAGCCCATCCTTGTGGGTTCCAGTTTGCCTGTGCTTCTCCCACTTCAGGGCCATCCTTCTTTCCCAAGTGCCTTCTCTGAGGATTTCAGGCTTCAGCACCAGACATGGAAACAACAGCCTCTTATAGACTGTGGAACCAACTCCCCCAATTGAGAAGAGCAAATCCCTATAATAAAATTCTGCACTAAATACACACCCACGCCCACACCCACACACATGTATATGTATATTTCTCAGTGTCCTGTTTTTCTAATTGAATTCTGACTGGTTCCTTCTTATACCTTTGGATAAGTGAAGATTTCAAGACTACACTTTTTTTTTTTTTTTTGAGACAAAATCTTGCTCTATCTCCCTGGGTAGAGTGCAGCAGAAGCATCATACCTGACAGCAACCTCAAACTCCTGGGCTCAAGTGCTCCTCCTGACTCAGCCTCACAAGTAGTTGGGACTACCAGCATGCACCACCATGCCTGGCTAATTTTTTTTATTTTTTAGAGACAGGGGTCTTTCTCTTGCTCAGTCTGGTCTTGAACTTCTGACCTCAAACTATCCTCCCAACTCAGCCTCCCAAAGTTACACATTATTTTTTCTAAGAGACTGGGTCTCACTGTGCTGTCCAGGCTGGAGTGCAGGGGCTATTCACAGGCAGTATCCCACTACTGATCAGCACAGGAGCTTTGACCTGCTCCACTTTTGAGCTGGGTGGGCCTGTTTGCCCCTCCTTAGTCAATCTGGTAGTGCTCTGCTCTGGGGAGGTCACCGTATCGATGGTGAACTTAGTGTGGACACTTCATCTGTGTAGCACACTACATCTCAGAACTCCTGGACTCAATGATCCTCCCCCCTCAGCCTCCCAAGTAGCTTGGAACTGTAGCTGTGTCCCACCATGCCTGTCTGCACATTATTTAAGGGGATCATTTTCCAGATCTTCAACCTCCTGTCTACTCTTCCCTAAAACTGATCTATGAGCCTCTGTTTGCCCTCACTGTATTAGTTTAGTTCTTCAGGAGGAAGATCTGAGAGAGAGAGTTAGGAATGCAGATGTTTCCCTGAGGAGTAACATCTGTGAAAGGAACAGAGAGAAAGTTGGGTTGTGCAGCTAGGGTCATCAGACTGTAATGCAAACCCCACAAGTCTCTGCCTGCTCAACGGCTGAGCTTCAGAGCCAAGGTTGCCTCTTAGTAGTTCCCATGTTGGGTGGAAATGGCCAGGCCCACATGCACTAGCGTTGTTCAGTCATTGCCTGGGGCTGCCCCAAGAAGAGCGTGACCTTAGCTGGGAAGCTGAGGCCGGCCCTGAGGAATCTAACAGCTAGAGGGTGTCTGCTCGCCACACTCCTCACAGCTGCAGAGGGAGTCCTTTCTTGTACCACATTTCCAGTCTGCTACCTTCTCATGCCAAATCTCACAATGGGGCAGGGCCCTGGGCTGTGGAAACCTCCCCTATGAACCAAACAAGGGGATACGTTGAAATATTGGCTTTGGGGCCTCATCAATCCATCAGTGTCATGAAAGAAAGATTGTTCTAGACCAGTATTTCTCAACCTTTCTTTCATTATTGCCCCATCCCACCCCACACACCAAAAAGGAGACTTTTTAGACATTCATTTCCTAACCATCCCCTTACCATGAAAGTACCACAGGTATATGTGCATGTGTTTATGCACTGAATGTATACATGTGCTTTGTATAAGAAAAGAGTATGATTTTTTTTTCATCCGCCAAGAATCAATTTTCACTCCCTTGGGGACAATATCATCTCCATTAAGAATACATGTTCTAGATTAAAAGAGACTTATGAGATATAACAACCAGATGCAGTGTATGGCCTAGGATTGAATTCTAGATTAGAAAAAGCAACCAGGGACACATGAGAAATTTTAATATGGACTGCATATTTTCATTAGGTGTGACAGTGTTATTTTGGCTGTTTAAGAAAAGATTTTTATATTTTTAGATGTACATAGAAATTAAAAACAAGAAAGAAATATTGGTTTGGTGAAGACACCTTTACTTATCATTAACTAAATTGCCTCACACCCATGGGTCTTCCTTTATTTGCCTGTCTTGTACATGTTTCTGTTAAGGGCAAAGCTCAGGATTTGAAGTGGAATTGGCCTTTTTGGGGAAAGCTCTGGATTTGGAACAGCTGAACACTGTAAGTTAGTGATGCTGATTCTCTTAAAGTTAACTGGAATGTCTTGCAAAACAAGCACATTTTTGAGAAACATTGGCTAAAACTGTCTCATAAAATTTTTACATGACTTCTTTCAGACTTGGGTTGTTTTATTCATTGAGAAGTTAAAACTTCTTTTATCAAATAGTGTCATGAAATATTTATCCCAATTACAGTCTATCATCTTATTTTATCTTATGATGAAAAATGTTAGATGTCAACTTAAAATATGTGAGGAGTTACATAGCTTTAAAAAATTCCTTTGGGGGTTATGTAAGCAAAACATTTGAAGATCCTTGGACTAAGATAATATATTTCAAGTAAAGAGAGCCCTCTCTTTTTGCTTCCAGGTTTAGTCTCTTTTCTTCCCAGGAGCCAATAGCCAATTATAGGCACACACAATACACCTGGTTGGAATTCCAGGCTTTTGTCAGTGAGAACCAAGTTATTTCAATAACATTTTCCTTTCTCTTTTCTCAGTGGTACATTTCCACTGTCACAAAGCCACAAGCACATCGGTAAGACTCAAGAGTCTTATATAAGATGCAGCTGGCCATTGCAACTTCTCTCCCTGCAGCTTACAAATCTTACCGCTTGGTTTTGGAGACTCACAGATCCCCTTCATGTTTGTTGGAGGGTAAGTGAGAAATCATTCCAAATGGCAAGGAGATAACTTTTGTTTCTTTTTTGATATTTCCAATCAGTGTTAGACTGCAAAGTCAAATGTGAGGGTCTGTATGTTTTTGTAGACAGGATGAATCATTGGCGTGTTGCTTTTTGAAGGGTGGCTAAATCATTTCACATGGTACACTTTTTAAAAAAGCCCTCCCATAAGGCTGAAGCATCTGGCATGATACACATTCTTCCAGATATTTTGTGAGTCTGAGCGTCCCAAGGCACATGGTGCCCCACCTTTCAGGGTCTTTTTCCATTACAGGACTTAATTTGCTGGCATGTCTCCCTGTCAGATCTTGCATATCATTCTCATTACTGCTGACTTTGATTGCCTAGTCTTGGCCTAAGCTTGGAAAATTCCAAAGGGAATGCTGTACCAGTTCTTAGGCCAGAAGTGAAATTCGAAAAAGGTCTGTTTGTTGCTCACAGAGTTTGCAACTCTTGGAAGATGACTGTAATCGACTATCAGGATTTAGATGGACTACACCTCTCAAATCTCAAGCTCTCATCTCTCTTAATTCCAGGTCTGTATTTCCAACTGTTTGGTAAGCAAGTTATTTTTGATAACTTACCATGATGTCAGACTCAATATTTCTAAAACGAAACTGCTATTCTTTCTCTTTAATACTCCTTGCATGCATGGTTGTACCAGATTAAGTTTCCTGTCACATGTCTTACTCAACAGCATTCAGAGGTTCACCATTGTGCATAAGATGAAATGCAAATTCTTTTCCTGATATTGTAGGTCCTGACACCCCAGACAGGCTAGTTCATTTAAAATTGCCCTAGCAGTCCTTCTACTTAATTCTGTTAGGTTTTTGGTCAAATGTTCCCACCTTCTGAAATGTTCCATCTACTTTTTTCCATCTTTATTTTTTGAGAAAGAGTCTCACTTTGTTGCCTGGGCTAGAGTGCGTGGTGTCAGCCTAACTCACAGCAATCTCAAACTCCTGGGCTCAAGCAATCCTCCTGCCTCAACCTCCCAAATAGCTGAGACTACAGGGATGCACCACCATGTCCGGTTAATTTTTTCTATTTTTTGCTAGAGATGGGGTCTTGCTCTTACTCAGGCTGGTTTCGAACTCCTGACCTCAAGTGGTCCTCCAACCTTGGCCTTCCAGAGTGCTAGGATTACAGGCTTGAGCCACTGTTCCCGACCCTACTTTTTTCCATTTATTTTTTCTACAAATATTTACATTGCTCTTCGAACTTAACCCCGATGTCTGCATGGTTTTCCCCTCATTTCCTTGAATTCTCTACTCAAATGTCACCACATGAGTGAGGCTTTTCATTAACATCCAAATAAGTATTGCAAGAAGCCACCCCTGCTCACTTCCTTATACTTCCTATCCTCATTCCCCATTTTATTTTTCTCTATAGCACTTATCACATACATTGTTTATTCATTCATGTCTTGTTCATCTGCATCCATGAGGGCAAGAATTTTTGTTAGTTTTGTTCATTGCTATATCTTTAGCAACCAGAAAAAGTCCTGGCATATATCAGGCACACAATAAATATTTACGGATTAAATAAGTGAATGAATGAACTCTGAGAATATTTAAGGGCACTTAGAACGTATTGTATTAGGCATTCTCCTGAGCTCTGGAGCAGTGAATATGAACCAAACCATGTTCTTTTAGAAATTCACAGTCTCTTGGGGAGAAAATGTGAAAAAAGTGCAAAAATTGAAGTGTTTCCCAAGTTCAAGCAGAGCATGGTGGAGGGAAGAGAAAGGGACAATGCTATTGAGCTCTGACTATGTGCAGGTGCATTCACATACCTGGTCTCATTTAAGCCTCACAATGATAATAATCTGATAGGTTTCATTATTCTCAATTTTGCAGATAAGAAAATTGAGGCTCAGGAAAGTTATATAATCTCTCCCAAAGTTTGTGCTGGTAGGTGGTTAAAATCAGAAGGGATCTAAACTTAGGTCTTCATTGCAAAAACCAGTATGCTTTGCACTATACTAGGTTGCCTTTCAAGTCATTAGGGAGCAAATATATTTGGCTTAACCTGAGGAAGGCATCATGGAATAGGTGATAAAATACCCACTATATGCCGAGCAATGTTCTCAACACTCTAGTACTATTGGAGTGAATAAAACAAAGTTCTTGGGCCAGGCACGGTGGCTCACGCCTGTAATCCTAGCACTCTGGGAGGCGGAGGAGGGAGGATCGTTTGAGTTCAGGAGTTTGAGACCAGCTTGAGCAAGAGTGAGACCCTGTCTCTACTAAAAAAAAAAATAGAAAGAAATTAATTGGCCAACTGAAATATATAGAAAAATTAACCGGGCATAGTGGTGCATGCCTGCAGTCCCAGCTGCTCGGGAGGCTGAGGCAGGAGGATCGCTTGAGCCCAGGAGTTTGAGGTTGCTGCAAGCTAGGCTGACGCCATGGCACCCTAGCCCAGGCAACAGAGTGAGACTCTGTCTCAAAAAAAAAAAAAAAAAAAAAACAAACAAACAAAAAAAATGAAGTTCTTGTTGCCATGAAGTTTTCAGTCTCTAAATATTTTGTGTGATATTGGGAAAAAACGGTATATTTAGATTAGAGTTATGACTTTATCATTTTCTAGCTGAGCACTTTGAAGAGGTCACTTAATCGCTCTGAATCTCAAACTGCTATATTTGGAATAGGAATAACTACTCATCTCACCAAGATATATTGTTGTGAGGCTCAAATAAGATGAAAATACTTTAAACTATGAAGCATTAGATATTGTGTTTTAGTAAATTTACGTTGCCATTGATTTTAAGAAACACAATTATATTGTTTATCTACATTAAGAAAGAAAAAATTCTACCACTTATGACATGTCATTGATTGTAAGACCTATCCAGATTTTAGGAATGTCAAAATGTACCAAAAAAATTATGCATCTTAGAATTGTTGAAACATGCTATAGGAAAGCTATTATTATCATTCCCTATGGTACCTAGCATATGGTACATGTTCAGAGAGGAATGGATTTAGCAGGATACATTGGAGATGAATGAGATAGGTGACAAAATCTATTTCTTAGAAATTTTCCAAGGTTCTTTCTATCTTTTGATACAATTTTTTTTTCCTGGATAAAGTCATTGCAGCCGTGTTCTATGTTGTAGAATTTTGGAGCACCAGTCACCTATTTTCCCTTGCAGTCCCTCAAACAGAGCCACCATACTAATCCAGAGCACTATCTGTGGTCTGTTACATGAGAGAGAAATGAATTTCTTGCTTGTTTAATGAGTAAAGTCTCTGTGCCAAGCCCATACTTAACTAACAGAACCACACTGTACAGCCTCCTCTTTACGAAACCTTACCAGTATCAGGAAAAGAAGCACTGTACTAGAACAATTCATTTAATCATCTGGACATTGCTAGTCATGTAACTGAGATTTCTCCTTTTCTCTCTTTATCTTCTCTCTTCCTCTTCCTTTTCTGCTCCCCCCATCCCCCATTCCCCAGCCCCCATCCTTTTTTTGCTTTGGCTCTTAGAAAACTCAAAGACAGATCTGTAGTTCTTCATAATGTTCTCACATCAGTTTCACCCTTTTTTTTTATTTGAGCATATTATGGGGGTACAAATGTTTAGGTTACGTGCATTGCCTTTCCCTCTCTTCCCTCCCAGAGTCAGAGCTTCAGGCATGTCCATCCCCTAGATGGTGCGCATCGCACTCATTATGTATGTATGTACCCATCCCCTCCTCCCCCCTCCCATCTGCCCGATGTCCAGTAAATGTTATTCCTATATGTGCACTTAGGTGTTCATCAGTGAAACCAATTTGCTGGTGAGTACATGTGGTGCTTATTTTTCCATTCTTGGGATACTTCACTTAGTAGAATGGATTCCAGCTCCATCCAGGAAAATACAAGAGGTGCTATATCACCGTATAACACAAATTCTTATGAGAATACAGAATATTACTATCATTCTAGAAAATGTCCTCCTATCCCTTCTCTCATTCTCATAACCTCAGAGGCAACCACCGTTCTGATTTTTTTTCCCACCATAGATTAGTTTTGCCCATTTTAGCACTTTTATTTTTTTTTGAGACAGAGTCTCACTCTGTTGCCCAGGCTAGAGTGCCATGGTGTCAGCCTAGTTTGCAGCAACCTCAAACTCCTGGGCTCAAGCAATCCTTCTGCCTCAGCCTCCTGAGTAGCTGGGACTATAGGCATGTGCCATCATGTCTGGCTAATTTTATATATATACATATATATATATACACATATATATACATATATATATACATATATATATTTTAGTTGTCCAGCTAATTTCTTTCTATTTATTTTATTTTATTTTTTATTTTTTTCTTTCTATTTTTTTTAGTAGAGATGGGGTCTCACTTTTGCTCAGGCTGGTCTCAAACTCCTGAGCTCAAATGATCCTCTCTCCTTGGCCTCCCAGAGTGCTAGGATTACAGGCGTGAGCCACCACACCCAGCCCATTTTAGCACTTTATATAAATGGAATCACACAGTATGTACTTTTATATTCACTCAGCATAATGTTTTAAAGATTCATGCACACCATTATGTTTATCAGAATTTGTTTATATTGCTGAGTAGTATTCCATTGTATGACTATAGGTCAGTTTGTTTAGCAATTAAAGATTTTGTGTAAGTCTCTCTGTGGAAATGCTTTCGTAACTCTTGGCCACAAACCTAGGAGAGGAATTGCTGGGACACAGGGTAGGTATATGTTTAGTTTCATAAGAAATTGTCAGACCTTTTCCCAAAGTGGTTGCACCACCGGCGGTGTGTGAGAGTTCAGATTGTTCCATGTTCTCTCAACATTTAGTATAGTCGATCTTTTTTTATCTTAGCTATTCCTGTGGATAATAGTATTGTATTGTGGCTTTAATTTGCAATTTTCTAATGATTAATGATGTTGAGCATCTTTTAAAGTGCTTATGGGCCATTTATGTATCTTTCTTTGTGAAGGGTTTGTTCGAGTCAATCCAAATTATTTTTGTTTTTTTTAAATTTTTGAGATATAGGAGCTCTTTACATACTCTAGGTATTAATTCTTTGTCAGATGTATATTTTGCAAATATTTTGTCTCAGTCTATGGATTGTTTCTGTCTTCAGATGTGACCTGTATTTTGATCTGTGTTCCCTTTGGCTTTGGCATCATCATTCATTTTCCTGTCTTTTCAGTAGTGGTGACAGGCTGCTAGGCACTAACTTGCCCATGATGATGATTAGTTTGTTCCTGTTGGGCCTTCTGGAGATGTGAGACAAGACAGGAAGACGCTTGGGAGGACCATCTATAGGTCCGGAGGGCTCTCAGTGGGTTGACAGGCCTCCAGACTCATCTTCAGCACTCTGGAAGAACATCTGTGCTCGAGAACTTTTTAAAAGTGGAGATGTTAGGCTGTTATGAGTTCTAGAAACAGCAGAGCTGTGCTCTGGTGCTTTCAGTACATTTGATTCTGGTTTCTTACTTCTGAATAGGTAGGTGCCACTAGCTAAGAGGAGCCTCTGCTTCTATTCCCTTCTAGGTTTCTTCTACCTTTCCCTGCTTTGCTCGGCAAAGAGAATAGGCTTTGGAATCAGACTTTGTGTGTTTGTATAGAGTCTGTGTTTATATATTATTTATAAAAGCAATTTTTTTTTCCTGGTTATAAAGTGATATAAGCTCTTTGTCAAAAACTTTGATAATATAAAATATAGTATATATATGAAAGAAAGTACAAATCAGCCATAATCTAACATGCAAAGATGAGCCCTGGTAACATTTTCATCAACCTTGGTTTTAAATCTCTGCTGTCTTACCAGCTCGACACTTCTTTGAGTCTCATCTCTTGTGTAGGAATTGGGGTAACACCTCCCTCACAGACAAGCTATAAAAATGAAAGACAGTGTTTGCAAAATCTTTGGCAAAGAGATCTTTAATAACTATAAATTCACTAAGTGATGCTGTCAAATGGTGTAGGAAGTGAGTGAGTGGTAGGGAAAAAAAATCTCAGTTCCTTTTTTTCCTCATTGTTTTAAGTTCTGTTATTAAATTCCTTTAAGGCAGGCAAAATTAGAGGAATAGAAAACAGCTCAGTGATTGCCAAGAGGTAAGGGCAAGGAAGGGCTTAGTTACAAGGGTGCAAGAGGGAATTTTGAGACAATTAAACTGTTCCATATCTTGATTGTGGTGACAACTACACAACTGTATGCAATGGTTAGAACTCATAGAACTATATACCAAAAGGATAAATTTTATTGTTATAAATTAAACCTAACTTTTAAAAATACTCCTTTAAAGCAAAGTCTTAAATTTCTTCATTGATTTTAAATCAGTCCTTCCAGCTCCTGTCAAGCTTTCTTCTCCCATTTATCTCTTTTCTAGATTCTTGAGGGCTTTTTTTTTTTTTTTTTTACCTTATTGATGGCATTTTGAATGCTTGTTTAGCTTTCCTGTGAATTGTCATACTGGATTCTTTGTTCCCAGGCTCCCAACTTTGCTGCATATTTTATTCCCCTCTTTTGAATCAACACTCTGTTGAGCCAGCCTCAGCTGTGCTTAACAAACAAAATGTATGGCTGTTTCACTTGCTCTTTTTGTGCCAGTGAAGGTCTGATCAAGGCAACTAATTATAGTGAGCGAGATAAGAGAAAAGCTGATCCTGAGTCCTGTGTCATGGGTAAACAGAAGTCCTTTAATCTTCTAGATTGTTCCTTCCACTGTGAACATAGCACTTGGAACAATTTTTAAGCTCAAAAATAAATGTAACACAAGCCCACAGTGGAGCTTGTTATAGCTTCTTATTGTAGCTCCTTTAAAAGATGTTCAGCTATTTAAGGATATGTGTGGATCATATATCCTGAATTTTCCAGGACAGTCTGGATTTTAAATATTCCATGACAAGTTCTAAGACACTCATATTCAGTAGAACAGACAACGTGTCTTGATTTTGGTTCATAAAATATAGTTGCCAGATCCATAAGTGAAATTTATTCATTTGCTCTTTATCTATTTTTCCATTCTGCAAGTATTTACTGAGCACCTACTACTTAGTGCCAGGCTCCCAAATGGCTCTGGAGAAAGAGAGATAAATAAAATTATTCTTGGGAAGCTAATATCATTCCATCTGGGGGATAAATAGTCTAGCAAATGAATTCAGTTTCTCCAGGGAATAATTGCAAATAGGAAAATGCCAAATATAAGGCAATCCATGAACAATATGATTTATTGAGAAAATTTTAAAACTTTATTGTGTATATATAGTTTAATCATATAAGTAATACATACTTGTTTTCTAGCACTAGTATCAGGAAGATCTCATTGGACAGCTATCTGTACAAAATATAATAAATTAAATGTACATATATATTCATATATGTATATTTTTTAATAGATGAGATTGTGCTCTAATCCAGTTCTTTTGCTAGTAGAGCTTTTGGTTAGTAATCTTCTCTCACTAACTTGACAACCTTGCAATTACTTCCAATAACAGCTGGAACGTACTGAGTCCTGCCAAATGCCAGGTAATTTGCACACACCCTTTCTATTGCTCATACAACTCAGTGGAGTAGGCATCATTCTCCCCATTTTGTAGACTAGATGGAGGTGGGTTTCAGAGAGGGTGAGTGACCTGCCAGGGCCACCAGCTGCCTGGAGGTGGAGGGCAATCTCATCCGCATCTGCCTGACTGAAAGTAGTGTGCTCTTTCCCGAGCCACACAGCCCTCATTGTTGGCATGCTTCAAACTGTGTATCTGGCATGCATTTATTTAAATCTCCGTGGCCACCGGAAAAGAAAGTGAGAAAGGGGGAAGTAATTAGGATGCAGTTATTGCCAAAGCAACCCTTGTAATCCAATATTCTCGCTGCAGCCAGAGCGCTCCATTTAAATGCCAATTGGGCTGTCTCTCCGCTGCTAGGAACCTTCCTGGGGCTCCAGTTTTAGGCACACCAGGCTAAACTATTTATCTGTAGTCTTCTCCAGAGCCACCCTAGCCACGCAGGTCTCTCTGTGTCTTTTTCTCCCTCCCGCGTGCTCTCTCCCATCCCCACACCTTCCCTCATGCCGTTACTTTTGCCCCGAAGACTCCCAGAAGCCCTCTTGCCTTCTCACCCATCCAATCTGCCTCTGGCTCTCAGGGCCCTGTGGCCGTCTTCAGAAAACCTATCCCTGCTGCGTTGTCAGTCATCAACCTTCCTCATGCACATGCACCTGCGAGGCCCCTTCGTGGAGGCCATGATAAGGCTGTCATTTACAGGTAGACACAATCTGATTCTGTGACAGTGTCTCCTCCAGGAAGCAACTCTAGGAGGGCAAGGACTCTGTAGCTTTTGTCCACCATTATTCTAGCCCCAGCACTGTGTGGGCACAGAGCAGGCACTGAAGAATAATAGTTGAAAGAATAACTCTTTCAGATATCTCAGTCTTTCCTGTCACCCCTGCTGGGTTAGGACTCCTGGTTCTGCTCCCAGTAGGACCCTGAACTTTTCCTCCCTAGTTCTGTAATTATATACCTGGCTGATTGTTTGATTATGTGTCTCCTCCCCAAGGGCACTGTTTGAGCTCAGCGCAGTCCCCGCACAGAGTGTACCCCCAATATATTTTTGTTGAATGAACGAACCTGGGAAACTACTGATTTAAAAGGGCGTCATTCCGAAGTCAGAGTGTAAAGGCTACAAAAAGTGGCTCATTATCTACTAGTTCAAATCATATTAATAAATCATCTGGTAGCAGTATTAGGAAACTCCAAGATGAATAAAACACTATTGCTATGAACAATGCCCAAGGAAATCCTTTGTGCTTGCCTGAATCCCCTTCCTGTGATAGAATCAATCTCTGGCCATGAAGGTAAATTACTTCTGTTCCAGGCAGAGGCTGATTTTCCTTGCGAGGGTTAAGTTTCAGGAGCCCTCCCTGGTGGACCCCCTTCCAAAGCCCTGGGAGGGGCCCTTGCAATGTGTATACAGGGTCAGATGTTTTTGTAAAATTGGCAAAAGTAGGATATTTTAAATCACATTTAGTTGAGGCCACTGTCTTGCTCCCCTCCAACTTCCCTTCTGTCCACCTTGTCATAGGGATTAGAGTGGCCAGGTGTATCTTGGGGGAAGTTGAGTTGGGAACACATTTAGTTTGGCTTTAGTGGGGTATATTTATGTGATTCAGAGACACTTCTGTATCTATGTAAGTCATTGCTAGTTGTCTCAGTGTCAGAATGGCTTCTGGGAATACGCCTATTGCCCACTGTGACAACTCACCTGGTATTGTGACATCAAGGTGGTGCCCAGGATCAATGAGGATCCTTCTGAATCTCGTGCTTTGGTGCTGTGGGTGTGGCATTATTGGCGGTGGCTTCTCTATCAACCCCCTACCTCCTGATTTCCTGAAAAAGACCTTTTGATCTTCATTCCTCCAGCCCATCCAGTGGTGGTGTGAGCATCTGAGTCCCTTCCCTTCTCATTCTCAGGTGTTACCTGAAATACCAGGAGAGGCTTCTCTTTTCCTGGCCGCATGCTGACAGAGGTGCCAGCGCTTTGGCTGTGGCATCTGCACAGTCTGCACGCAGAGCCGCCTCTCTGGGCACCTTCCCCGCCGCGGGTCCTCCTCTTCTGCTCCCTTGTCCTTCTCAAGTGCCCTGTGAAATACGACTCTGGAAACTGCATGCCAAAAATCTCGCTGCTCTGTCCCCAAGATTCCAGTTAAACCCCCAAAATTGTGCCCTGGAAAAGCAAACTATTCATGAGAGTAATAAAACAAAGACAACACAGTGAGGACACAGAGAGAGGAGAAAGGCGGAAGAGATTAGGAACAGAGTGATTAAGGAAGGGGACGATGATGGTAGTAGATGGACGGTGGGAGAAAGATGCAGAGCAGAGAACAAATCCATGATCTTCATTTGCCGGATATGTGAGCATGGATCCAGGTCACGTTACGATGCTAATGGGCACCCTCATCCAGAGTTGGTTCCATGCCAGGCGCCGAGGTAAGGACGTCACATGCGTCATCTGTCACTGAGATCACTGCGGTAGTTTCCTAACTGGTTTCCCGGCCTCCGCCCTCATCCTCCAGCTTCTATTCTCAACCCAGCAGCCAGAGAGATCCTATTAAAATACAAGTCAGGTCATGCCACTCCTCTGCTCAACACCCTCCAGCCTCCTACTCGCTGACCTCATTTCCCTCCACTCTGCCACACCACCAGGTTGCTTCCCTCTGTTCCCTCTGGTTTCCTCTGTTCTGGACTCTCTGTTCCTCAAACATACTAGGCTTGCTCTTGCCTCAGGGCCTCTGCATAGGCTGTTCCCTCTGTCTGGAGGGCCATTCCCCTGATGTCTACCTGCCACCCTCACGTCCACAGGGTCACCTCACTCTGTCTACAATAGGAACCCTCCGCAACGCTCCCTACCCGTTTCCCTTCTACATAACATATAGTCTATCTATTTATTTTTGCTGTCTACCTTCTTCCACTGGAATGTGAGCTCTAGGGCAGACTTTTTGTTTGCTCACTGCTGTATCTCCCTCTTCAAGGATAGAGCCTGGCTCGTAGTAGGAGTATCTTTAATATTTGTTCAACAAAGGACCTCATGACGTAGGTGCTATTATTAAGCACATTTTGTAGATGGTGAAACTTGGGCTTTCAGGTGTAAAATAACTTGCCCAACATTACACTGTTTAGTGAAAGAGCAAATGTCGAACCCAGCCAGCTCTGTAAAAGCCTGTGCTCATAAATGCCTCACCGTAGCATGGTCTTCCTGGTGCTACAAGTTGCTCAGCTCCGTATAAGGAAATGGCTTCTCACATCAGCTTTTCTTTACCGTTAACCAGACCACCAGACCTTCAGGTGGCCTTCCTGGGTTGCAAGCTGAGTATTTGACAGAAGGAGACAGAGAACAAAGTCATAACGCATGCACTCTAGGCGGAAGTGAAAGAACAACTTGGAGGTCGTGAACTTGTTGAGACTGACCTCACCTGGGGTTTCTGGTGCGGGAAGTGTCTGGCTGCCTCCTCCATGCAGATCACCCACAGGCTGGCCAAGCACATATGTGGGCACCAGTGAAGCAAGGCCACTAAGGTAATCAGAATAACATTACGTGGGTGGTAGTTGGCTATTTGATATTTTCAAAAACATATAAAAGGTGTCATTGTAGGAGAAACCAGAACTTTGCTGCACTTCCTCACAGTCATTTAACTGATGGCATTGTTTAATATTACATTACGTGTGAGAGCACCACCAACTTTTCAGTGCTCAGAGTCTCTGAGGGTCTTGATCTGGCCCCAGTGATCATGGCTGATGGGGCAGCAGACTCATTTTAGCTACCCATGTACTTTCAAAAATGGGGTGTGTGTGTGTGTGTGTGTGTGTGTGGTTTCCATTATGTAATGAGAGGTAGATGGGACAGGAACAGTTGCCATGTAAATCCTTGAGGAATAATAGTGGCGTTTTGGGGAAGGGTGGTCTAATCCTGTTAGTAACATTGGAGTTGGAGGTCTGGAGAACTCCCGTTCCTCCTTCAACACCTTCTCTGATGTTGCCTTTATGAAGCCTTCTCTGTGCACTACCTGCACTCGCCTCCCCCAGCAGTTACTCACTCCCTCTTCTGAGCTACAGGTATTATTCTGTTTATCACATTGCAGCATAATCATTTGTATTCACTTCTGATTCCCTGGGAGGCTTAGAACACCTGGAGTTCTAAGTACATGGTACCTGGCTTATTCATACTTGTCTCTCACTCATCTTTGTATCTAGCACCAAGACAGGACATAGGAGAGCGATTGCCTCCAGAGCTCCTCATTTCTCATCACGCCTTCTCTGCGAGGCTGTCCATTGACTCACAGCAGGAAGAGGAGGCATTGGTGCTAAACTGTCCCCTCCCCTAACACTTCCTCCATCATGTCCCCAAAAGCAAAAAATGACAAAACCTGACTTGAGTTTCTTTGGGCTGCTGGGTCCATCACTTTTCTGTTTCAGTTCCTTATTCTGCAGAAGTCGTGAGTTGAAATGGGAGACCTAAGTTTCCTCCAGACTCTAAAAATCTCTTAGTCTTTGATCCTACTCCTGGGCAACGACCAGCCCATACCCCTGCCTTCTTCCCACTCTGCAGAGCAGGTCAGGCCTGCCTCCCAAGGAACAAGACCTGCACTCACCACAGCCCCTGGAGCTGCCATTCTGAGGCACACCTTTCTTTGTGCTAGGAGTGGACTTCTGCAGCCTCCTGCCTTCTGCCGCCTCCCTCTGTGCTCTCCTGCTGTCCCCTTCATTCTGTGGATCAAGCCTGCTCTCAGTGGCCATTTTAACCAGATCTTATCTCTGTAAAACTGGTAAGTGATAAATTTAGAACACTACATATGCCACGACGCTATTTCTGTATTTTATTTTAAACTTCATATGCTGGCTTTTTGTTTGTTTGCTCTCAGATCTATTCCAGACCATCCTCTATCCGGGCTTTGCCTCCTTGGGAACTACATTTTCTAGGCCCATGTCCAGACTGAGCCAGAGAGAGCCAGTGATGGGCACTGGAGAATGGCAGGAAGAAGCCAGGCCGTGTCTCCTCTTCTCCCTGCTTCAGATGGTCTCTGGCAGCATCTCGTCCATGTATGTCTCCACTCCCTGCTGGACGGCCCCTTCCTCCATGATTCCAGCTTGAACTGGAAGGGCTGCCATGGTTTCCAGTTCTTCCAGGTGGCTCTAGTGACTCTGCTTCCTCCCTCTGTCCCTCCAGCCTCAGGTTGATAGTGGTTTCCTGCTAGTCTCTGTCCTCTCAACTCTTCCATCACCTGTATTAAATTCCCTCTGTGTGCAATACCTAGCATGGCTTCTGCCTTCTGATTGCACTTGAAATGTATGTGTACAACATATATATGTATCAAAACACAAAAATGTGAATTTTATCCAAATATGTATTATGAAAACATATATGCATGATGATACATTTAGGCGTGAAAATACATAGAAGAAGATCTGGAAGTTTACACACGAACCTGTTAAGAGTGGGGCTTTATGACTGGGAAAAAGAACGGTTCTAGGTTGGTGTGGAGCTGTGAATGGGGACCACAGCTTTTTAAAAAATAGCTTTATTGTGCCATAATTTACATATATAAGACCATAACTTTTATATGTGTTTATGTGTTGTTTGAATTTCATTACAATGAGCATGTATTCACATATTGCTTATATAATATTAAAAAATAAAGTTAAAAATATTCATAACCCATTTTATCTACACTAATTAAATACACAATTATATCAGTATTATTTATTATAAGTATTATGTAGAAGTAAAGAGGGCAACACAAACCCTTGCCTAATCAGGGAAGGTTTCCCCTAAGGAAGCAACTTATCAGATAAGACCCAAAGGATGAGTAAAAACAGCTTAGTCACTGGAGGGAAAGGGACAGATGGTAGGGGACGGTCGAGCTGGGCTGCCACTGGTTCCTGTCTGAGGGAAGCCTGCCTCTAGTAAGAGAGTTTGCTCGGTGTTTCTCACTGGAACCCATGGCGGGGATGCTAGTCAATGGCAGTGTGTGGAGATTCTGTGGGAGGGGTTTTAGTGCTGTAGCCATGCCACCCACAGTGCTGGACCCCGTGGCTGCACTCCAGGTGGCTCTCACCTAAGGAGAGAAGCCGGTGCATCCAGTAGTAGTTGACAAGGCTGGTCTGGAGGTGGCTCAAAAGCTAGGGATTCCCCGGGATCAACAGTGGTGCCAAAGGGGCTGATGTCTATCAGCTTCCTCATCCTTTGAGGGACAGCTGGCATTTTCTCAGTCTTAAGTAGAGTAGCATGCAAATGTTCAAGACAAGTCCTCATTCCATCTTCCACCATTTCCACTCCTAACCTCGCCTTGAAAAGACATGCCGGAACTTGGGGTAAAAAGCTACCCATGGAGCAAGTTTTATTCTTCCTAACTTCATATTTTTCTCTTTTTGCATAACCTAATTCAGAATTTTTTTTTTTTGCTTGTGCCTTGGTTTTGTCAATTCATAGACATTTTGGCAGTGGCTATTATCTCCTTATTTTATTGTAAGCCACCAAATTTTCCATGAAATTAGGTTACTTCTAAAGTAACCCACTAATTTCAATTATAGTTTAGTTACAGTATGTCCAGGTCCTTCCAGACTATATAAAATCAGGTTACATTTCCTTTTGATGTCCAAATTACACAGGTAACAATAGGCTCTTAGCTCGAACTCAGTGTCCTCCAGCTATTTCTGGGCATCCCCAACAGGGTGTGTCATTTGTGCTTAAAAGCCAGCTGCCATAACCACAGTGATCCACCTGGTCCTTTCTCTCCTGCTCTGGCTCCTCCAGGTCTGCTTCCTGCAGGGCCACTTGGAAGCCCTCAGTGCTGGCACAGCCCATCATGAAAGCAGTGCTGATCAAGCCCCAAAACACAGTCCTACCCAGCGCCGCCAAGCCTGCCAAACCCACCAGCCCCGGGCTGTCAGAGCAGAGTGGGGTTTTATGCACAAGCTGAGAAAATGGCCTCTCTGAGCTATGCCTTGTCACCTGGGATCTGAGGCAATGGTGCTTAGGACTGAGACTCACAAAGGTTTCTTGGGGATAGTTTCCCTACTTCCTGGCCTTTACTCACCTAACCATTTGGGTTTAAAAACAAAGCCCAAGAGCTAGGTGGGAAGAGAATCCTTAGCATCCCTCAAACCTCCTCTTGGTATTTAGCTGTACCAGCAATGACACTTGGTTCTACTTCCCAAGTCACAACACTTTCCAGCCACATCGACAGAGGCAAACAGATACTCCTGTGTCTGTGGGGTTGGTAGCTGTGCGGATGTGTGTTTATACCAACAGTCTAAAATTAGGCTCAGCCTGCCCAAACGTATTTTATGTAGTACTTAATAGTTTTAATTCATCCTAGTAACCAAAATTTCTGGTTTTACATAAATTCTGAAGAGAAATACCCCAATCTTCCCCCCAAAACCCCAAACCTACATGCACATTTATAGCTCCCAAGAACTGCACAGGTGAGAAGCTGTTTATTGTGAGAAGCAGTCAAGAGATCCTCCCCACTTGCCATGTAGGGCTGCGGTGTGTAGCTGTGGTTTAAGAGCAAGGCCTGTGGTCTAGCAATGTTCTTGCCTGCGTGAGGACCGGTTTTGCCTCGAAACAGAGCTTCTGCTGTTTCCTGGTGAAACTAGTAATATCAAGAATGGGTCAGGTGGGACATTGACCTTTCAAGACATTTATCATTCTTTCCTTTAACACTGATTGTGTCCCCTCCTGTTGGGGGCTTTGGGAAATGATTAAAGAAATTTAAAAGTATAAAACATTCTTTTTAGAAATTTACAATGAAAAAAAATGATTATTTAGGGAGCACTTAGCCAGGCACTATTTAATTTACACTTAACATGGATCCTCTCCCTTAGTCCTCAGGTAAGGTAGATGCTGCCACTGGCTTCATTTTTACAAATGAGGAAAGGGAAACTTAGGTTGAGCGACTTGCTCAAGGACACAGCAGAATCAAGATTCAGACCTGAATAGCCAGATTCCAGAATCTTTGCTTTTATCTATTGCATGTCTCAGTTGAACATCTAGGACTGCTGCCAATCAGTTAATCAGATTCCCCTCACTACGTATTTAATTCAAACATGGCAAAGTCTGTAAGTTAGTGTGAAAACGGCTTCTCCATTGACTGGCAAGAATTCTAAGGGTAATCGCAACAAATTATAATGCTCCAGCTTTCTGAGTAGAAATTTGGCTTAAAAGGCTTTAGATTCTTAAAATATAATAGAGCCTCTAAAGAAATTATCACTGATTATATTTATAACCGCTTGTGTTATAAATATAGAAACTTAGTTTTATGAGTAACTGCCAAACTGTCTTCCAAAGTCCTATGCCATTGTGCATTCCTACCACCAATGAATGAGAGTTTCTGTTACTCCACATTCTTGACGGCATTAGTGCTGTAAGCGTTTTGAACTCTGTCCATTCTAATAGGAGTGTGGTGGTATCTCATTGTTGTTCTAATTGTCATTTTCCTGACGACATACGATGTGAAGCATCATATGCTATTTGCCATCTGTGTGTCTTCTTTGGTGTAGTGTCTGTCAAGATCTTTGGGGTTTTTTTTAAATTGTTAAAGCATATAAACGTTAGTTTAATACACCAGTTTAGACAAGTTGTTAGGCAAATTACAGATAATTACATGAGACAAAAATCAAAACCAACACATCCCTCTTTAATGACATCTAGCTTATGTTTCTGCATATTTTGTACTAGTCATTTAATTACTTGCAAAATCAACTGTACTTGTGAATGGGAAAAAGCCAAGCAATCTCAGGATCATGACTAGTTTTAACTTTACAGACACTGACCATATTTTCTTAACATAGCTGCCAACAGTCAGCCCCTTCTGGAACTGGGGGGCATAAGGCCAAGTGAATAGTCTGTCACCTCTCATGGGATGACATGAAAATCTGAATTTGTAACTAATTCCCATATGAATCAAAAGTCTTTAACATTAGAATAGCAGACTTTTCTGTTTAAAGGGCAGTTTTAAAAAAAAGATGTCAAATATGCCCCCAATTTTTCTGGTCACGTGCCAAAGATTCAAACCCTCCCTGTTCAAAAAAGGAAATCAGTTTACCAACTCTTTGCTAATTAAAGGATACAAAATTAAGTATTGTCAATGCCCAATAGTGAAGCACAGCTCCTCTTCTTTCCCCAAAGAGTTATTTGGAACTGTCAATGAACTCAAGCTGCCGGATTGATGATTGCAAGTTCCTCTCCAAAAGCGGTTGTTTGTTTTTTTATTGTTGAGTTTTAAGAGTTTAAACATAGAAACTGAGAAGAAGTTTTTACTAGAGTAACCAAGAAGCACAAGCATTTTAAGAGTTAGATTATAGTAACTACAAGTTATTTTTTTCTAAATTTGGTAATATAGAAATCTATTTCTAATAAAATAATAATAACAATAATAATAATGAAGGATTTTTCCCTGTAGAGACTTTTTTAAAAAAGCATAGAAAAGTTCTGATGATTCTATGATAGGTTTAAAGTTCTAACAGGGTTTGGGGGTGTTAAATGTTGACGGCGTTGATGGTTGGTAGAAGTTAGATCATGACTCGTGGTAGGTGATGAGAGACAGCCCACCAAAGTGGTTAAGAGCATGAATACCGGAGTTCAGATCCCAGTGTTGCTGTTTATTATCTGTGTGATGCTGGGCAAACTACTCAACCCATCTAGGCCAAAGTGTCTTAATCTGAAAAATGGGGAGAAAAATATACTCTACTGTTATGGAAGGAATGCTTATGTCCCCCAAAATGCATGTTGAAGCTCTAACCTCCAGTGTGGCCTTAGATGTGTGGTCTCTAAGGAAGTAATTAAGGTTAAGTGAGGTGCTAAGGGTGGGGCCCTGATCCCATAAGATTAGTGTCCTCATAAGAAGAGACATCAGAGGACTCACTCTCTCCGAGGAGCACAGAGGAAAGGCCATGTGAGCACGCAGTGAGAAAGTGGCTGCCACCCAAGGGGAGACCCCTCACTGGACATCAGCCCTGCTGGCTCCTTGATCTTGGGCTTCCAGTGTCCAGAACTGTAAGAAAACAAATGTCTGTAATTTCAGCTGCCCAGTCTGTGGTGTTTTGTTATGGCAGCCCAGGCTGACTAAGACACCTAACTTGTAGGGCTGTTGAAGGATTAAATAAGTTGATGCCAGTGAAGAGCTCTGCATGGTGCCTGGCATGTGGGAAGCACTATACAAACGTTAGCCTGTTAGCCGGTGTTGCTGACCTCAGCTCTGTGGGCCTGGGATATGAGAATTGCTGATGCTGTGCATAAGCGTGGCATACATAATGTGTAGCTGGGCACACTGAGGTTTGGAAAACTAATTTGAAATTAATTAAGTGGGAAGACATTTTCATTCTAATGTTAACTCAGTCATACGTTAGTAAAGATGCCAACCTAGGTTTAGGCCGGTATCTCATGCCTTCCTCCCTTCCTCTGCTTCTCAAAAGTTTGGATTTATATTAGTTAAAAAAAAAAAAAGGTACCCCTTTCCCCCAAATAAAACCTGAAACCAACAATAAGTAGGTTGTAATGAGTCTCTGGGGAAAGAGAAGACAAACAGGAAATGTCTGTACAGATAAAGGAAGCCTGTGAAACATAGATGATGGTTGTAATTTTAGGAATTGGAATATAAATGGCATCAAGTTGAACTCTAATTTTAAAATAGTAGAGGTCGGAATGCTTAAATGTTGGTCTTTTTTTTTTTTTTTTTTTTTTTTGAGACAGAGTCTCACTCTTGCCCGGGCTGGAGTGCCATGGTGTCAGCCTAGCTCACAGCAACCTCAGACTCCTGGGCTCAAGTAATCCTTCTGCCTCAGCCTCCCAAGTAGCTGGGACAACAGGCATGCGCCACCATGCCCAGCTAATTTTTTCTATATATTTTTAGTTGGCCAATTAATTTCTTTCTATTTTTAGTACAGACGCGGTCTCACTCTTGCTCAGGCTGGTTTCAAACTCCTGACCTTGAGCAAATCTCCCGCCTCGGCCGCACAGAGTGCTGGGATTACAGGCGTGAGCAACCGCGCCATGCCGGAGCCCACTCTTAACGTCACGAGAGGGGCATCTCTGAACACTGACAGGGTCTTAGATGACACTAAGAAGCTGTGTGTTTGCTTTAGGAGTGGCAAGGTACTACAACACTTGGAGGTTGTTGAAGTAATTACAGCACTTGCCATCCCTCTCAAAAATACACTCCAACCAACCATTCTTAAAATAACGGTGAGTACTGCTACCTTTTGTAAAATAATGGACAAACCACAGTGAAATCATGCTTCAAATAAGGCTCATTTCAGTGCATCTAGTAACAACTCCTTGGAAATATCCAGTTACCTGGGCTTAAGCATAGATCTGCCTGCCAGCACCATTTCCGATTCCAAACTGATGACTCCAGTGACAATTATCAAGATGGTGGTGAAAAGTGCGGATCCTGTTTCACTCTAAAGACATTAAGTCTTTAGAGTGTAACAGGATCCACACTTTTCACATCAAAAAAATGTGTGCTTCTCGGGCCTGAGCATAAGCAACTCCTGCACCACAGCGAGAGAGGAATTGCACTTTCCATCCCTCTCAAAAATCCACAATGACAAAAAAATTTTAAAATAATGGTGAATACTGCTACTTTCTGTAAAATAATAGACAAACCACGGTAATATCATGCTTCAAATAAGGCTTATTTTGGTGCACATAGTAACAACTCCCTGGAAATATCCAGTTACCTGTGCTTAAGCATAGATCTGCCTGCCAGCACCATTTCCGATTCCAAACTGCTGCCTCCAGTGACGATTCTCAGATGATGGTGAAAAGAGCGGATCCTCTTTCACTCTAAAGACGTCAAGTCTTTAGAGTGAACCAGGATCCGCACTTCTCAGCTGAAAAAAATGCGTGATTCTCAGGGCTGAGGTTAAGCAACTCCGGAAAAACATCAGGAGAGGCCTTACACTTCCCATCCGCCACAGAAATCCACTCGAACCAACAGTTCTTAAAATAATGGTGAATACTGCTACTCTTTGTAAAATAATGAACAAACCAGTGGGAAATAATACTTGAAATGAGGGTTATATCGTTGCATCTAGTAACAACTCCTTGGAAATACCCAGTGACCTGTGCTGAAACACAGAC
>CAUYRT010028930.1:0-16974 GCA_963574885.1 Lepilemur ruficaudatus
ACAAGAAATATATTTTTTAAATTATTAGAATAGTATTACTAATACTGAATATAAAAATAAAAGTAACAAATAGTGATAAATTACAGCCTATGGCATTATCTATTCTGAACAGAAATCATTTTTATTGCCATATGACAAGATTTTTATTGCCTTTGATTTTCTATAAGTTAACCTCTACCCTTACAAAATTGCAAAATAGTTTAATCAATAGTAAATAGAATGTCGAACACATATATACACCCCTAGAGCATCAGATAATTCTTGCTACACAATGCCCAGCACTATAATGAAAATACACTCTGTGATCTATTTTGCCAGTTTCCAAGCTTTGGATTTTTTTTCCTTAAGTTTTCACCCTTTTAATTATAAATAATCCTCAAAAATTATTATACTCCACAAAAGGATGTCCTTTATATAGGTGTACCAAAGTTTAATTAACATGTCAAATCTCTTTATACTGGTCAGGAAATGTAGAGACATTTGGTGGTAAGCAACTGCAACAAAAATTAATATCTATCAGGAGATTTTATAAGGAATCTAGCATTGTGGATTATTGGTCTACAAGGAAGTTACCTTTCTTACCACCTACAAGTATTGGACTCCATAAGTCATAAAATAGGTAACATGCCAATTTCCTGTGAGGGCTTTGAAGGCATTGCCTCCATATAAAAAATATAGCACTTGATCCTTAATGGTGGCTTATCATACTTGATTACATAAGTAGCATTCTCATATATATCTCTCATGACCATGGTTACATAGTTTATTGTCTAGTTACATCCTGTAAAAAGAAGGACATATTTTAATTGAACCAATTTGAATAATTATATTTCCATGAAAATAAAGAAGTCTCAATAGAAATGTTAATTTTTGAAATTTGAGTGGTCCATGAGTTATATAATGTTTAAAATGTTTTGTTTCAGTTTACAAAAGCAATAGTATAGTTTGTGGGTTAAAGCTGGAAAAGAAAGATCACTTCTTCATTTATGCATCAAAAAATATATAATTAAAATAATATCAACAAATTTACCAAAAAAAACTGCAATTCTAGATCTCTAATCAGCTTATAAAGTGCTTTGTAATTAATTTTGTCTGGTACTGTTCTTCTGGCTTTGATATATCAAATCCACCTTTTGTTTCATTAGAGTTAGTATGGTGTATTAATATTTTTTTCATTATTTTAAAGGTTATTTTTATGGAAACATATAGTTGTGACATTTTTTAAATCTATTCAGATAATTGGTAACTTTTTTTTCTTTTTTTTTGAGACAGAGTCTCACTCTGTTGCCCGGGCTACAGTGCCATGGCGTCAGCCTAGCTCACAGCAACCTCAAACTCCTGGGCTCAGGCGATCCTCCTGCCTCAGCCTCCCGAGTAGCTGGGACTACAGGCATGCACCATCATGCCCGGCTATTTTTTTCTATATATTTTTAGTTAGCCAATTAATTTCTTTCTATTTTTAGTAGAGACGGGGTCTCGCTCTTGCTCAGGCTGGTTTCAAACTCCTGACCTTGAGTGATCCTCCCGCTTCAGCCTCCCAGAGTTCTAGGATTATAGGCGTGAGCCACCATGCCCAGCCTAGTGACTTTTGATTCATGTATTTAGCCTTGATTATATTTACTATAATAAGCAGTATGTTTGATTTTAATCTACCATCATGTCATTTGTTTTATAAATATCCCGTCTGTTCTTTGTTCCCCCTTTTTGCATTTCTTTATACATAAAAGTGTAAAGTTTTTAGAAGAATACATAGAAAGGATAGTAAAAAAACCTTTGCTATCTAGGGCTTGGTGAAGACCTCTTAGACATGACAATAAAAGTGTGATCCATAAGAGAAAAAATGTGATAAAGTGAACTTTGTTAAAAGTATTGAGTATATTTTATGATTCCATTTTATAACCTTTTGTGGCTTATTAGCCATACTTTTTTTTTTGTTTATTTTTACTGACTGTGGTTACGTTCATAGTATATACATTTTAACTTATCACCATTTTTATTCAAATTATAAAACTTTACACAAAATATAATAATATTACAATATTACTCCCATTTCTACTTTTCTGCCATTTTGGTATTATTGACATGTATTTTAATTGTACATATATTGTGAATCACATAATTTATTGCAATCATTATGTTTTCAAAATTCAAATGTTGGGAGATTTCTATTCCTGAAAAGATGGAATAGACACACTTTTCTGTAATCCTTTC
The DNA here is from genome assembly GCA_963574885.1 of Lepilemur ruficaudatus. Taxonomy (NCBI): domain Eukaryota; kingdom Metazoa; phylum Chordata; class Mammalia; order Primates; family Lepilemuridae; genus Lepilemur; species Lepilemur ruficaudatus. The sequence continues at coordinate 2,212 of CAUYRT010028930.1, forward strand.
ATAAAAACAGCTAAAAACTCTGGGCATAAATAGGTATATATGCATGTGTGTTTATAACATGAGACAAAAATGAACCCCTACCTTATACAAAACCTTCTAAAAGTGGATCATAAATGAAAATGTAAAACATAAAAGTATAAAACTTTTACAAGAACACATAGAAAGTATGGGAAAAAGAATCTTTTGGGTCTGGGGCTTGATGAAGAGTTCTTAGACATGACACAATAAAAGTATGATCCATAAGAAAAAAATTTGCTAAACGGAACTTTGTTAAAATTAAAATTTTTCTGTATAAAAGATTTTGGTGAGAGGATGAAAAAACAAAGCTACAGCATGGAAAAATATTTTAAACCATGTATCTTACAAAAGTCTTTTATCTATATATTTAAAGAACCTTCAAAATTCAGTAGTAAAAAAAGAGACAATCGATAGAAAATGGGTAAGAGACGTGAAATATGCTCCAACGGGTATATACAGATGGAAAAGTAAACACATTAAAAATATTTAACATCATTAGCCATCAAGGAAATTCAAATTAAGACCATGATCAGATATCACTGTACATATATTATAACCTATGTATACACGTACATGTAATATACACAAATATATATATAGTATATATATGAACCTGGAGAATATTATGTTAAGTGAAATAAACCAGGCACAAAAAACAAATACCACATAATCTCATTTACATGTGGAATTCAAAAAAGTGGAATTCATAGAGTCAGAGATTGCTGGTTACCAGGGACTACAGGGGTTGGGGTTGACATTGGATTGGGAAATTGCTGATCAAATGATACAAAATTTCACTTAGGAGAAATAAATTCAAGATATTATACAACATGGTGACTACAGTTAATAACAATGTATTGTCTTAATATAATTGAAAATGGCTTAGAGAGTAGATTTTAAGTGTTTTTATCACAAAAAAAGATACGTATGTGAAGTTATGCATATGTTAATTGGCTTGATTTAGCCATTTCACAATGTACACATATTCCCAAACATACTGTGCTCTGTAAATATATGCAATTTTTATTTGTCAGTTTTAAAAATAATGACCATAGCAAGTGCTGGTGAGGTTACAAAGAAACTGGATCATACATCCACATTGACAGATAGGAATGCAAAATGATATAGCTGATCTGGAAAACTCTTTGTCAGTTTCTTAACAAAAGACAAGAAAACAAAACAAATGATTAAACATACATTTACCCATAGACTTAATAACCTTTTCCCTCATGAATAGAACTTTTTGTTCAAATCCTAGCTGATTCTTATTTCTAAACTATTCTATCTCAGGCATCAAGTCCCATTATCCAGCAAACCTCCTATGTGCTTGCAAAGCATCTGTATCATCGCATTCACAAAAAGGGCTATAGACTTTCAATTGACTTTTCTATCTTTCCATAGCTTCTTAGGGGTAGGGACTGTGTATTTTTTTTCTTTCTCTAAGGACATTCAGAATACCTTTAGGTATTTAATTTGCTCGTTAAGCACCTGCTTGTATTTAATTTACAAATAAAATGCAAAATAAAATGTTATTATTTTTGGCATCTTCTCACGTATTCTAATAATAAACTGTGGAAAAATAGATATAAGTAATAACTAGGCCAATCTTAAGAGAGAGAGGTAATCTTTCCTCTGGGTCACTTCAATTTCCACCACCTGTGGTTCCTATTGTACTTTTGGTGCAAAAAGCAACGCAATTGCTCAGCATGAACTGGATGGAGTAAACAAATCTGCTGTACCTGTCTACAGTGATCACTGTCATTGTGTCCTTTGAAACACAGCATTAGACTAAATGTTTTGTTTCTTATAGTCACTGAATTATTTCATCCTCTCCTGCATTTCTTGTGTGTGTTTCTTTTTTCTTTTTTTTTTTTGACAATTGCTATGTATACAACTTCCCAAAAGCTCCAAGGATCTTCCATTGATGATATGTTAGTAGCCCCAAATTTTTAATAGTGATTAAGGGAAATTGATTCCTACTTGTATTTTTCTCTTTTTTCCTGAAAATAAAGTTAAATCTCAGGATTCCTTTTGATCATTCATCATTACATGTTATGGCTTAATCTTTTTTTAATGTGGACTTTTTTTTAGAGACAACACATTTTCTTTTCAGTAGCTTTTATTTTTCCAATGTTCTGCAAAAAAAGTACATATATACACACACATATATATGTTTTTAATCAGATACACTATGAAAGACAGTACCAATATTAATTTTTTAAAGATTTTCCAAGGTATAGAAAAAGATGTTTCATGTGGGTAAAAATTAAAAATTTTATTTTAAATAAAATGAACTCCAGAAATGGCGAATTATTCTATACACTTGGAAGTTAAAATTTGGGTCTAGGCTAATGAAAGGCAGGTGGCAACCATGAGCACATAAACTCATATACACAAGTGTAAAATAAAAGGCTTTTTATTCCCCCAGGTTATTGCAACATGAAAGCAAATGAAATATTTGAAAGAATAAGTCATATTATTATATGATTTATATCATATGAATAGTGTTTATAAGAATTCTGTTTAATAAGGTTAGTATTAAAATATATGCTATATACAACTGAGCTGGTTGGTTTAAAAGAAATGTTTTCTTGAATTGTTTATTTCTAGCTTTACCTCTCAATCTTTTGAACATTATATAAACATAATACATTAAAATGGAAAAATAGCTTCTAAAGAGGGTTTGGTATGGAATAATGCAGTCTATTTTAGCAAAGATTTAGTGCTATATCAACTTACTAAATTATTGTTAAATTTCATTTGAATGTATTGAAGAATGCTGAAAATGTCTTTGTTTTTTTCATTTATTCTAAAAAACGTGCTTATGTGAGTTAGCATGTTAAAATCACAGTCCCATTTTCATTTACTCTGTAGGGCCCTATTTGAGATCTTCCCTACGGTAAGAACTGGAGACCACTTCATATTTTCCAAGTTTGTTTTTTATGTTGCTTTGCTTTCATTCTTAGTTTACATTGCTTTTACTTTTCATACTTTCCTAAAATTCTATTTCTCTTATTTTTCAATAAGTATAGCATTAATGTTACATTCATGATTTTTCTAAAATTTTAGAATAAATAAGTAAAAATTATGCATATCAAAAGTTCCTGCTAGTTTCTTAATAAGTGTAAATTGCTGATAACTATACTGTCTTATAATGTTTATTTACTTAAATAAGTGTGTGGTTGTCAAGACAAACATTTAAAATACATCACACATTCTAATTACTTCTTTTCAAAGTCAATTTTCTGTGCAGCCTAGTGTAGATGTTGAGAATGTGACGTCCAGAGTCAGGTAGAAAGGATCAAATTTATTTATTTAATAAATACTTAGTGACTGTTATGTCCTAGGAACTAGAGATCTTATATACCAGAGTCCTTGCCCTTCCGGAGCTTATATTCTGGTATATACTAAATGCAAAATTTAGGGTTCACACACTGTTTAAAATTATTCACTGTTCTGATTCTCAAGACATGTGATACCTTGGGTAATTAAGTTAATAAACTTCTCTGAACATCAAGTTCTGTCAACTAAAAACTATGATAAAATTACTAGCTAACTCACAGTGTTATTATGCAAATACATGAACTAATACAGGTAAAATGGTTATCAGAATAACTAAAAAATATTATAATAGGCAAAAAGATCCTCTAATATGATGGTGATCATTAATAAAATGTTAGCTATTTTCCCTTCTATGGCTCATGTATTGCTTAATGGTTTTACATAAAACATATCAGCATGAGATTAGAAAAACATTTTTCTTTCTTTTTTCACTTTTGTCTAGTTTATAATGTGCAATGATTGGAAATGTTTTCAGCAGTGAAAATGAAGTCCTTGGGAAACCCTACCATGTATTAAAAAATATATTAAAAGTAAAATAATCAGTTTCACTTTCTAGAGCTAATTTTCCTAGACATGATAGTGAATTAATGATTAGTGCATCTTTACTTCAGAAGCATGGCATGTTCTGGGCATCATTAGTTATCATGGAGTTGAAAATTATTTAATGATATTTGACTAAACCCATTATCATCTCTACTGCATGACCCAAAAAACAACATATTGTATTCTTGTAGCAGTTAAATATGGTATCCATATTATTCAGATATGTACTATCAAAGTACATATCTGAATCAGAGGCTTTGCATTTGGCTTTGAAATCAGTAAGTAAGATATTAGAAAAAATTTAACATTGGAAATCAATTTCTGACGATATGAATGATAAACTAAATGTAACCTACACATATGCTTTCTGAATTAATATAGCTTTTGCTCCATAAAAATTAATATTTGAATTATTTTAGTATGACAGATTACTTTTAAAAAATAACATGACCATTTATGTTCAAATAACCCTGTTTAATGAGCTAGTTTTAATTTTCAGTGTCTTACATGCCACTTACAATAATAGGATTATATTAATTTTACAATAATTTTTAGAGATAGTAATCCAACACCATGAGACATCAGGATGAAAAATACTGAAACAGTCTATAGCATAATAATATCTAATAAATAGCTGATGAATGGGGATTAATTTATGAATCCCGCTGGTAATACTGGAAGCAAAAATATACTGATTTTATTTCATGTATTGCTAATTCTCTATTAGCCACTACATCTAGATTCTGTCTCCTCCCTTCTCAGAGGTATTATGGGCTGAGCCTTTGGGATTTCACTTGTGTTTGGAGTAGGGAACAATTTGGCAGGAGACTAGTGAACAGAAAAAGAAAGAGGTCTGCGTGTATCCCTACTCCCTTTCTGTCCTGTTACCATATTTTCTGGAGGTACCGAGTCCCTCTAGATAGGCTGTGGCTCTGACTCCAGTTTCCTTGTTACAAGTTCCTTCAGAAACAGGAGAGGCAATAGCTTCCTGCTTTTGGTTAGCTTCCAATTGCCTCAGTATCTCTTTGTAGTTTCTTTAACCCTGTCCACACTGCTGTAACCACCTTCTTCATTAAATTCTCTCTATTTTGCCTTTTTGAGTAGAAGTCCAATTTTTTTGTTGGGCTTTTTATTTCTAAATATTGCAAGGTGGTGTTATTGTTATTTTGGAAAATAATGGGGCCTTGTAGGTGGGAGCAGGGAGTCTGGAGCCATAATGTGTGCATTTGAATCCCAGCCCTGCCATGGGTAAATTACTTAACCACACTGTGCCCCAGTCTCCTTACCTGTAAAATGAGCATGTATTATTTTTACTTTATAATAATTTTACTTTATAAAAGAAGTAAGTTCACATGGAATAAATTGCAGCTCAAAAACAAGAACATTGTCAATTTGAAAATTTTTAGTTTACTGTTTTACTTAGTGCTCTTCTTTTGTTCCGTGAATTTTCCAACTTTCTTCCTATAACAAGTTCTTTGTACATAGGGCTTCCTTGCATGAAGTACTCTTTCTCTCTCCTGATGTTAGGTAACCTCTAGCCATCCTACAACTTTTTGTGTGCATATAGATGTGTGTCTTTGAGAGCATAAATACATATTTAAAAATGAGTTTTTACTTCTTGTCAGAAAAAAGTAAGCAAAACCAAAAGCTTTCTAAAAAATTTCCAATATTGGAAGGAATAAAAATAATATCACATATCCATAGAAGATACAAAAGATATTATAAAATAAACTTGCTAGCATTAATTAAACTATTGGGTTATTGAGAGAACATGAAGAAAAAAATGATCTAAAATGTAAGGTACATTTATTGATTAGAAAGGGATAGACAGCACTCTTGTCATTTACCTGACATTTTAATTAATAATTAAATACATTTTATTGATCAATGCATTATAAGAAAGGAGGCAAATATTGAGTCCATCTCATATAAAAATATTTCTTTAAAGATTTTCAGCAGTGAGCAGATGCAATTTTTACTTTTTTACTCACATTTTATTTTCCCTTCCTTGAATCATCTTTAATAAAATCCCAAGGCATAGTCAGGATAAAATTCTAGTCAGGTAATTTAGTTAACATAAGCAGGAATCAAATAAGTTACAAGAATATGTTTCAGGAATACAAACATTTTCTACTTTCCACTATTATGATAAAGTCTCTTCTGAAATATGTGGAATCAAATACATTGGGAAATGATATTCTAATTGAATGTAGAAGCTGTATTACAAGTGTCACATGTGAGTGTAAGAAATCAAGTAAAATACATGAAAAATATAATTTGGAAATTAACATTCTTGGAATTTTCAACTTGATAAACATTAACAGAAATATAGTATTTAAATATATTCTAGACACACAGCACAAACACTGACACAGACATGTATCGGTATGCACACAATAAGTTGTAGGATGGCTAGGGGTTACCTAATGTCAAGATAGAATACTTCATGCAAAGGAAGCCGTGTGTACAAAGAACTTGTTATAGGAAGAAACTTGGAAAATTCATGGAATAAAAGAATAGGACTAAGTAAAATGGTAAACTTAAAATTTTCAAATTGATGAGTAATATAGAAAAACAGTACAACGGAAATAGGCAGAGTTCTAGAACTATCTACTACTATGAAATATGTTACACAAATTTATGGAGTATATACATTGCCTATGCAAACCATATGTGGACTGCCCAAGAGACACTATAGAAGAGGGAAGGACCAAATGACTTATTAAACTGTAAGTTTTATGTGGAAGCACAGATAAAGCAGAGGTAAGGATGTATCTAGAAAGAAAGTTTCCAAACTGAAAAAAAGAAGATTTTTATGATGAAAATGTTATTTCCAGAGGGGAAAAAATAATTATTATCACAAGATTGACCTAAGACTAGAGAATCTGAATAACTTTATGAATCATTGTGCTGGAAAAATTAAAACTCCTTGATTATGCATATAATCTACATTTAAAATATTTATGAATGGTGGAAATATGAGAAACTATCAGACATAAAATGGGTGAAGGTAGGGGTCTACAGATGTAAGGAGAACACTATGCCCAGCTTTGCTCACTGAATTCATTTGCTAATATGGTGAACAAAAGCTTAGCGTTTCATATACACGCTGGGAATAGGAAGGAGAAGAGTAGTGTCATTCTTTGAAATTTTCTGTTCGTCTTTTCCTTTCATGGCTTTATCAGGATGTGTTTAGATAAGATTATGTTTATCCTACTTGGAGTTTGTTGAGCTTCTTAGACTTGTAGATTAATGCTTTTTTTAAATCAAATTTGGGAAGATTTTGGAAATTATTTCTTTATGTATATTTTCTGTTCATTTCTTTCTTCTTTTCTGAGTACTCTCATTGTGTGTATGTTGGTATGCTTAAGAGTTTCCTGTAGATCTCTGGGGCTTTGTTAATTCTTCTTTTTTTTTTTTTTTCCTATTTTTCAGATTGGATAATCTCTTGGTCTAACTTCAAGTTCACTGATTCTTCTGCCAATTCAAATCTGCTTTTGAGTCACTCTAATAAATTTTTTATTTCATGCATTTTACTTTTAAATTCCAGAATTTCCATTTGGACATTCCAAGTCTGTTTAAATTTCCTTTCAGCCAATTTAAATGTTCTATTTTTCTATTATTTCTAATTTAAAATATCTTCCTCCTCCAGTACCTAGTATTTTTTTAAAATTTTAGTAATTGACATTGTGTATAAAAACTGTAGACATTTGTACATCTGAATCATATTATTTTCTGTCAGAGTTCACATAATTTTGCTTCAGACAGGTAGTTAGGCTTGAGACAGTTTACCATAATCCAATCCATAATTAAATTGATTTGTAGTTCAACATAGTATATGTGAATGTACTTCTATTTCTGGTTCAGTTTTATGCCTAATTTGTAGCACTTAGTAGGTTTCAACTGAAATGTTGGGGTATCCTGTGTCCTGTTAGGCCACAGATTCCGCAAGGCCTGGTGTCAAACAAATTGAAGTTTGATTATCGGCTTCTTACTTATAACCTGTGAGATCTTGTTTAAATATGCAGTTTATTTAAAAGTTAAATTATTATAACAATATCATCTTTTTGAAGTTGAATAGATGACATATATATATGTGGAATTATAAAAAGGCCAAGCACATAATATATTTTAAATCAGGGATAGAAAAATATTAATAAATATGATCTATGATTTATTTAAGTCTTACGACTTGTTTACCCCTTTAGACTAGGAGCTGTGTGTTATTCCTATCCTGTTCGACATTTCTCTTTGCCCAAATCTTCATATTAATACATTGCCAAAAAGAGGTGAATTTGGATAATTGGCACCTATATGAAAAAGCCAAAATAATCTAAATAGGAGCTGACCATACTTACAAAATAAGCTTATAGTATTTGAACTATTAGGTTTTAGTCAAAATGTAAAGTTTCAATTGAATATGGGTTGTGGCAAATCAATCAGAGTCTAAGAAAAGAGTATTATTTGTTTTCTAATAGATAAATTTGTTCAAATGTTTGATTTATTGAGACATACTTTGAAGTTTCCAGATCATATAGTTTATAATTCCAACACTGATTAAAATTATTACCTAATGCACCGACAATGTTATATATTTTTAATATGAATAATTTATTTCCCAAAGTGTTTTGAGTATTTGTCACAGTAATGTTGGTTATATATACAAATGCTATATAAATGTTATAGTAATAAGTGTAGGCTATGTTAAAAAGTATATAATTCTACATATCTTACTAGATTTTCTTATTAATTTCCACAGCATCCTTTCTATGTAGCTGTATATTGCTATTTTTTTCTTTTTAAACATGGAAGTCACAAAAAAATTGGAAATTAATTTGCCTAGTGATTCATGCAGCGTGACAGTTACAGACCAATGTCTAGAATAAGGGTATAGTACATTTTATCCTTCTCCATAAAATACTTTTAGATGTGTTATGTCAAATTTTCATGTATCATATCCTATGTTGACTTTAAGAGCACTTAGGTTTAGGGAATATTGCTATTTTACTCAAGCAATTAACAGTAGAAGCCAGAATAGTGTCAGGAAATTGTAATTTCCTAAATACTATAAAAAAGACAGTCTTGCAAATTAATCAACACATGTTTAGCAACTTTTTATTCTCACGCACTACATTGGATGCTGTAGATCAGAGATTCTTGACACTACTGGACATTGTACAGTGTATAATTCTTTGTTCTGGTGGCACATTCTGTGCAATTTAGAATGTGTAGCAGTGTCCTAAATCTCTATCCGCTAGACACCAGTACCACCGTTTCCCCAGTTTTGACAACCAAAAATGCCTCCAGACATTGCCAGTTGTCTTCTGGAGGACAAAAATCACACCATTTTGAGAATTATGAATTATTGCTATAGGTAAAGTGTGGATGAAACAAATTAGGTCCCTGACTTGCATCTTGTGGGAGACATAAGTAAATGAAAAATAAAAAAGCTGGCTCAATACTGATTGTTCAATACTAAATAATTAAGAGAGTATTTTTTTTTTTTTTTTTTTTTTGGAAACAGAGTCTCACTCAGTTGCCCAGGCTGGAGTGTCATGGCATCAGCCTAGCTCAAAGCAAGTTTAAACTCCTGGTCTCCAGGAATCGTCCTCTCTCAGCCTCCCGAATAGCTGGGACTACAGGTGAGCACCCCTACACCAAGCTAATTTAAATTTTTCTGATTTTAGTAGAGACAGAATCTTGCTCAGGCTGTTCTTAAACTCCTGGCCTCAAGTGATCCTCCTGCCTAGGCCTCCCAGAGTGCTAGGATTACAGGTGTGAGTGGCCATGCCTGGCCTCAGAGAGTACTTCTTGAGAAGGTGACTCTTCAGCTGAAATTTAAAGAATAAAAAGAATATATATGTATATGACGAGATTAACACAGCATCAGTGTCTTTTAGATCAAAAGATGCCTAAATCTGCCTGGGAAAGCCAGGCAAGGCTTTGCTTGAAGTCTTTCTATTTAAGGTAGAGACTTTATGAAATTGTCAGAAAATTGAAGAAAGGTTATCTCCCCCCACCCCAATGGAAAGGAAATGGTAGTCAGATTATCATCATTTTCCTGAGCAGTTACTAGTAACCCAGTTCTCACAAGTGGACACACTGAGAGCCAGGTACACAATTTGCAGTGGCTTACAAGAGAAGGACCCAAGCTTAGAAAGCCCACAGCTTTGATAATGGCAGTAAACTTGTCTGCCTACCTTTGTCCTACAGGGAAGCCTAATTTTTTTATCATGCTAGACAATAAACAAACCTGCCCTTTGCCCTTGAGGTAGACTGTGTCTGTCTTCCAAGGTTGTTGACTACAGGAACATCCTTGAAAAGAAAGTAGGGAACAAAAAGGTAGTTAGTGCTTCTGCTTGCAAGATATATATAAATGCAAGAGACCCATGGAAAATTGTCTTACAATATTTGGGAATGGCATTATGGAATGAATTACGTCCTCCCAAAGTTGATACGTTGAAGCCCTAACCCCCAAATGTGACTGGATTTGGAGACAGGGCCTTTGAAGTGATACTAAGATTGAATGAGGCCACAAGAATGGGGCCTTAGTGCATTATGACTGTGTTCTTATAAAAAGAGGATAGAGATACCAAGGATGTGTGCTCACAAAGTAAAGGCCATGTGAGAACGCAGCAAGAGGCAGCTGTCTGCAAACCCAAGACAGGCCTTAGAGGAAATCACACCTGCCAATACCTTTATCTTGGAATTCCAGCCTCTAGAACTGTGAGAAAATAAATTTCCATTGTTTGAGCTGTACAGTCTGGGGTATTTTGTTCTGGCAGTGTGAGCTGATTAATACAAATAGTAAGTGTAAGTGGAAGCTTAAAATCTAAATTATATATAATATTTAATATAATAAATGAATCCAGAAAATATTGGTAAAATCCATAGTGTGATGAGCATCTTCCCTGAGGGAAGAATGAAAGTAATGAAAAAGAAAGGAAGGGTGGCAAAACAATGAGAAGAAATAGTGGCTGATCTTATATATAGGCAAGGAAGGAAGCAAATAGGGATCTTTGTTTTAAATCCTAAGAGAATGTGGACAGTGACACTGAATTCACACGTGGAAGTCAGTTTTTGTAGAAAGAATACGTTCGAGTTGGAAAGATTTGAGATGACAACCGGATATATAAGGGAGAATAGCTGGGAGCCTATCATTGAAAGAAATCTGGAGACCAAGGGAGACAACAGAGAGAGGAAAAAAAAGAAAGATTTTTCCATCATCTGCATAGAGATGGTCATTGAAACTATCAGATTTGATCCCATCTTGGAGGAAGAAATTATTGATGGATAAGAGAAAACAAAAATCCTTCATTACAGAGCAAAGAGCTAAAATTCATTTAACTGGTCTAAATGCTTTGTTGTAGTCATTTCTGTCATGCTTATCTCTGCTCATCTAGTATAAAATCTTATTCTTGGGCTAATCTTAAGCAAGTCTTAGAGTAGCTTTAGATACATCAATTGGTGGTATTTAGAATTTATAATACAGACCAAGGCAAAATACTAGGTGTCAACGTATCTGTTAAACAGCATTGTTTTCTTTAATGATATTTGCCTAGGGTCTATGACTGCACTTATGAGTTAGTCCATGGTAAATTGCATTTCATCAGAACTGAGGCTCTGCTCTGAAACCATGGATTTAAAATCTTTAAAATAATATATTTTTTAAATTAAATAGTATTCAAAGCCAGTATGTTAAAATGAATTTTATTTATAATGCATATAGCTATAGTTCCTCATTCAGACACATAAAAGTTATCACTTTTTCTTTTAATGAAATAATACATATCTAAATAGTAATATATCTGGCAAAATAATAGTGGGTAGCAGTAGAAATAATAGTCATTATAGAAGTTAATTGCCAATGTTAACGGAGTGGTTGCCATTCTAGATACCTTCTGGATGTAATTTCCTTAATACTCCAATCATTTATGATAGATAATATTATTACTCTCATTTTACAGATGAAAAATCTAAGAAACAAAGAATTTTAGGAATTTGAACAAAATCCAGTTTTTGTGCCTTAGTAAGCTGGATCCAAGGCACACACTCTAAAGCACAAGCGATAGACAATGAAGTAGCATTTACAGATATTGATTTAATTATTTTTGTAGCCTATAATTTTAAAGGGCCTCATAATTAACCTTTGTTGTATTTAGATAAGGACTAGTATACATATTTGTTATGTTACTTTTATGTGAGACATACTAGTATAATCAGCAGTTGAGGAGGAGTGGTTTATATTTTTATGTGTAACAAAATTTGGAAGATTTTTATAATTCAAAACATTATAATGAGTGAAAAAAGTAAAATTCATGGAAATTGTATTATATGCACGGAATACTTCTTAAAGTTTTGTTTGACATTAAGGAAATATGAAGGTATAAAGCAGGTAAAACATTGGGACTTCTGAAATTGATTGTTATAATCCCCCCATTAAAACATAGTAAATGAAATATTAATATATTAAAATTTAAAATGTCACCTAGTTTTGATTTTTTTTCAATTTCCAAAAACTTCCATAAGAACAATAAAGTAGTTGACCTAATAAAAGTTATATGTCTATTGATAATGAGCCAGTCAGTGAGAGATGGGATCCTGGTTTTACTGTAACATTGTAACTTCATAACTTGAGGCTCAAACTTACAACAGCGTCTCCAGGAAAGGATGGGACCTGCGGAGCTGAGACATTAATAACAACATTTAGTTAAGACTCATTTATGCCAGAGAAAAAATATCTTTACTTGGATTTTGTTTTCTCTGCTTAGGCCAGAAGTGATAGAATGGGGCATTATACAACTTGGTGCCATTTCTATTCTATCTTCTTCTAAATAATAAATCTACTCATATTCATCATGGTTGTATTTCTCTTGGAAAATATTACATTTACTCTATCTCCAAAATTACCTATCAAAATTTTATTTCTCCCATTTTTTTCCATTCCAGGCTTTCACAGGTGTTGTCACCCATAAAATTTTTCCATCCCAGCTCTCTTCCTTTTCTCCGTTTGTAATAGCAAAACAGTCTTCTTCTTTATAGTAGAAACACATTGTCTTCCATGCCGGATGACCCATCTGCAACACTTGCACTTGAAATGGTCTCAACCAAATAACTCCTCAATAAACGTTGTGCTGTCTCTATTCAGGATTTTTAAACAAACTGCTAATAGAATAATATTTATACAGTGGGTTCTCCATATCTGTGGGTTATACGCCCATGGATTCATCTAACTGCAGATCAAAAATATTAGAAAACAAAAATTCCACAAAGTTACACTTGAATTTGCCCTGCACCAAGTACTGTGTTGAATCCACGTGAATGAAGTGACATGTAGGCATTGTATTAGGTATTATAAGTAATCAAGAGATGATTTAAAGTATACAGGAAGATATGAGTAGGTTATATGCAAATAATACATTATTTTCTATGAGGGACTTGAGCATTCATGGATTTTGGTATCTGTGAAGTGTCTGAATCCAATCCCCCCGTGAATACTGAGGGACAACTGCGTGTGTGTGTGTGTATATATATATATATATATATATATATGTATGTATTTATATACATAAATCCACGTATTTACTTACTGCGTTTAATTATTGGAGAAACTCTGTGATGCTCACATCACAATCTCATCTTACAAACAAGGAAGTTAAGTACCAGAGAGACTGAATGACTTTCTCAAAGCATAAACATGGTAGTTACACAGCCAGGCCTTTGGACCTAGGATTTATTACTCTTCTCACTATTTCTAAGTATTTTCAATATAAACATATTATTTCCATAATTTAATATATATGATATTAATAAACCTCTTTTTTGTGTTTACAAAGTAGTAGAGAGCAAGCAGGCTTGTCCCTTTTAAGTAATAATGCATTTCTGCTAACCAAGAGCTAAGGTGAATTATCATGGGATGAAATATTGATTATGCATAAGCAAAATATTGATCATGTATATTTCTTTCATAAAGAGAATATGGAATACTTAGCTAAATTCTAGCAAGGTATATTCTTTTGAAAGGGGACTATATTTTAGAAAAAAACAAACGTTTGAGTAATGTGTTAATATTTTCAGATAACTGGAAGATATGTCTTTGTCACTTAAAGTCAGGGACATTGGTTTAGTTAAGACTCTGTATTACAAAGGAAAACCTGGGATTTATTAGTTCAGGCAAAAGGAAAAATGTATTGGTGGGACTAGGGAATTCACATGACTGCTATACAGTTAGTCATGGCTAACTGGAGCTTCTAAAACTTTGCTCTCTCCATCTTTAATCTCTTCTTTCTGCTTGATTCTCTCAGATCGCCTTCCTCTATATAATTGGAAATGTGACAGCCTGCAGAGTTTATATCTCATAGCCTTACCATAGAGAGTAACAGACACTTTGATTAGTGGAGCTTGAAAATTGTGAGCCTAATTTTTTTTATTATATTTTTTATTTCAGCATATTATGGGGGTACAAATGTTAAAGTTGTGTATATTGCCCTTGGCCCCTCCCCCCTTTAGTCAGAACTTGAAGCTTGACCATCCCCCTGACAGTGCGCATGGCACTCATTATGTATGTATATACCCATCCCCTCCTCCCTGCTCCCATCTGTCCGACACCTGATAAATGTTCTTCCTATATGTCCACTTAGGTGTTGATCAGTGAAACCAATTTGCTGGTGAGTACATGTGGTGCTTGTTTATCCATTCTTGGGATACTTCACTTAGTAGAATGGGTTCCAGCTCTATCCAGGAAAATACAAAAGGTGCTATATCACCATTGTTTCTTATATTCTTATTTCCCAATAGATAACCACCTTTATATCAAGCAGACATGGAGAAAAAGCTAGGTCACCCAGCACAAATATGAGC
>CAUYRT010028935.1:0-56125 GCA_963574885.1 Lepilemur ruficaudatus
TAGTACTCCATGGTATACATATACCACATTTTATTAATCCACTCATGTATTGATGGGCACTTGGGTTGTTTCCACATCTTGGCAATTGTGAATTGTGCTACTATAAACATTCAAGTGTGGATATCTTCTTTATAGAATGTCTTTTTCTCCTTTGGGTAAATACCCAGTAGTGGGATTGCTGGATCAAATGGTACTTCTACTTTTAACTGCTTGAGGTATCTCCATATTACTTTCCATAGAGGTTGTATTAGTTTGCCGTCCCACCAGCAGTGTATGAGTGTTCCCATCTCTCCGCATCCATGCCAACATTTGTTGTTTTGGGACCTTTTGATAAAAGCCATTCTCACTGGAGTTAAGTGATATCTCATTGTGGGTTTGTGTGTATGTGTGTGTATGTGTGTGTGTGTGTGTGTGTGTGTGTGTGTGTGTGTGTTTGGTTGGTTTTTGAGACAGAGTCTCACTCTGTTGACCAGGCTAGAGTGCCATGGCATCAGCCTAGCTCACAGAAACCTCCAACTCCTGGACTCAAGTGAGCCTCCTGCTTCAGCCTCCCAAGTAGCTGGGACAACAGGTGTGAGCCACCACACCCAGCTAATTTTTCTATATTTAGTAGAGATGGGATCTCAATCTTGCTCGAGCTGTTCTTGAACTCCTGAGCTCAAGCGATCCTCCTGCCTCAGCCTTCCATAGTGCTAGGATTACAGGTGTGAGTCCTTGCACCCAGCCTCATTGTGGTTTTGATTTGCATTTCCCTGATGATTAGAGATGTTGAGCATTTTTTCATATGCTTGTTGGCCATTAGTCTGTCTTCTTTTGCAAAGTTTCTGTTCATGTCCATTGCCCACTTTTCAATGGGGTTGTTTGATTTTTTCTTGCTGATTTTCCTGAGTTCTATATAGATTCTAGTTATCAGCCCTTTATTGGATGTGTAGCATGCAGGTATTTTCTCCCATTCTGTAGGTTGTCTGTTTGCTCTGGTGATAGTTTCCTTGGCTGTGCAGAAGCTTTTTAATTTGATCAAGTCCCATTTATTTATTTTTGTTGTTGCCATGATTGCTTTGGGCGTCTTCTTCATAAATTCTTTGCCTAGGCCAATATCTATAAGAGATTTTCCAATATTTTCTTCTAGAATTCTTATGGTTTCGTGCTTCAGGTTTAAGTCTGTTATCCATCATGAGTTGACTTTTGTGAGTGGTGAGAGGTGTGGATCCTATTTCAGTCTTCTACATGTCGCTATTCAATTTTCCCAGCCATTTATTGAATAAAAGTTCTTTTCCCCGATGTATGTATTTGTCTGCTTTTCCAAAGATCAGATGGCAATGTGAGGGTGATTTTATATCTGAGTTTTCTGTTCTTGTGCCATTACTATGCTGTTTTGGTTACTATAGCCTTATAGTATAGCTTGAAGTCTGGTAAATTGATGCCTCCCAATTTGTTCTTTTTGCTTAAGGCTGCTTTGCCTTTATGAGGTCTTCTCCAGTTCCATATGAAGCATAGAATTATTTTTTTCTAGGTATGTGAAAAAGGATGTTGATATTTTAATAGGGATTGCATTGAATCTGTAGATCACTTTGGGCAGTATAGACATTTTAACAATGTTGATTCTGCCAATCCATGAGCATGGTATGTTTTTCCATCTGTTTATATCCTCTGCTGTTTCCTTCCTCAATGTTTCATAGTTCTCCCTATAGAGGTCTTTCACCTCCATAGTTAAATATATTCCTAGGTATTTTATTTTCCTTGTTGCTGTTGTCAAGGGTATGAGTCTTTCATTTGGTTCTCAGCTTGACTGATATTGGCATATATGAATGTTATTGATTTGTGTACGTTAATATTATAAACTGAAATTTTGCTGAATTTATTCATCAATTCCAGTAGTCTCTTGCAAACTCTTTGAGGTTTTCTAGATATAAGATCATATCATCAGCAAAGAGCAATAGTTTGACTTCTTCTGCCCCTATTCGGACACCTTTGATTTCCTTCTCTTGCCTGATTGCTCTGTATATTTGTTGAACTTGAATAAAACTTTTACCTATAAAAAATAGTTTGAGTAAAACAAAAATAAAACTTTGCATACCCCAAAAATAGCAGAGAAATAACATCATGGAAACACAGCAAGTATAACAAAATATACAAAGTAACTATGATTAAATAATATTACAAAGTTGAGAACAAATATATTGGAATGAGCCTAGCTCACCTATTAAAAGAAAAAGACTTTCAAATTGGCTCACAAAGCAAGGCCGAACTATATGCTGTATGCAAGAAAAATACCTAAAAGAAAATAATACAGAAAGGCTGAAAATAAGAGGATGGACAAATGTATACCAGGGGAATAAAAACAATAAGAAAGCAGGAGTAGCAGTCATAATTTTAGACAAAGATTTCAAGCCAAAAAGCATTAAATGTAACAAAGAAGGAAACTTACGTTAAAAGCCTTAGTTCACAATGAAGATATAACAATTATTAATATTTATGCCCCAAATAACACAGCAACCATTTATGTAAAGCATAAACCACAAGAGATGAAAGGAGATATAGATAGAAGTTTATTGGTTATAGGAGACATTAACACACTACTCTCAATGTGAAACAGGTTAATTGGCAAGCAGATCAAAAATAAGGAAGGATATAAAAGAGCTAAACAACATAGTCAATAAAGTAAGCCATATATATCAAACACTATACCCTAATAATAGAGAATACACTTTTTCTCTTAAGTGTACATAGAACATTCACAAAATCTGATCATATATTTAGTCATAAAGAAAACATCAGTAGGTTCCATAAAGTTGAAATATTATAAGGCAGTACTCTTTTACCACAAAACTGTAAAACTAAAAATTAATAATTTAAATGTTTTAAAATACAAAAGCCCCTCTACCTAGAAATGAAAATATGCAGGATATGGCACCCACATTTGGCAATAACTCAAAAGTGGGGCACCCTGGGGTGTCTACTGATATTAACTCAGTCCAAGCATTTAAGCGATCCCTTCATTCACTCATTTAACAAATGTATACTAAGTGCTTCCCATGGGCCAGATACTGTGTCCAGTCTGAGGCTAACCTAGGATGGAGAGGCTCCTGTCTCTTCCAGAGTTTCCTTCTGGGGGGAAAGACCAAAAGGGAAACAAGGCGATTCCATCCCTATAGGAATATCCCTGCTGTGATTTGTGCCAAGGCATGTTGAGGCACCAGGAAGCAGTGGCTTTGTTGTATCACACCAGCACTGGTGGAGTGTGATTTGGTTTTTAATGACAGACAGGGAGAGCTCAGCCCACCTCACCTCTCACTGGCTGTGTGACCCCGAGCAGGTTACTTTATGGGAGCTCCCATTTCCTCATCTATTATAATTGGGAGTCGAGTGAAGACTAAAGCATGTAACATCTGGCATGAAGAAGGATCCAATTAGTGTCGTTCATATTGTTTATTTACTTGAGGCTGGTCGGGTTACAGCCAGGCATGTATTCGTTGAAGCCACATGCTGAGGAAACATTGGCTGGGTCTGCCCAAAGCAGGAAAGGTGGGGGGAGGGCAAGTGGCCTGGGTTCTGCTGCCTCATGATGAACAGCTGAAGAGCTGCGTGCATGGGCAGAAGCTAAAGGGAGGCATAAAAGGGCTTTCAGAGACTTTCTTGTCCCAGTGCCTGTGCGTACATAAAGCACTGTCACCTAGAGAACAAGCCTCTTCTGATGTCCAGCAGGCTAGTGGGGCAGAGATCCAAGCAGGTCCCCACCAGTCTTCCTAATGTGCTGTTGCTCATCAGCTTGGATCCAGAACTTCCATTTCCACCCTTTAGAAATCATCCAAAATATGGACAAAGTTGGTAACTACCCAGAAGTCTAACAAATATGCACTGGTCAAGTAATTTATGGCTTTATATGACAGTATCATGCAAGCATTTAAAAGTCAATCTTTAGAAAAGATTTTTGATCTCATAGGAGTTTCTTCTCTTATCAGTAGTGATACAGACTATAAAATGGTTTGTTTATAGCATGACATCAACATTTAAAGAAAATATATTTGAGAAAAAAAGACAAGGATCATATGTGTTCTTTGGTTCTCTTGCTTTATTTTTTTGTGTACCTCCTAGTTCTACAGTTTGCGTGAATTATAATTTTTTACTAGGTAAACAGAAAATATGGTTAGAGAAGATATTTCTGTTACGAAATGAGTGAAAGTATAGACCAAGAGCTCCTGGATATCAGCACAAAGATCACTTTAGTAAGTTCCAGGTCACTTCTCAGTTTTCTTCATTGAAAACCACAGAATTCAATTAAATTATAAACACATTTGTGGGGTCCTTCACAAGCACCAGGCTCTGTGCTAGAAACGGTCCTTCAGAAGAGGTAGGGATAAGGACTTGGACAAGGACCATCCACAGCAAAACGTGACCAGGCCCTTGTGGATGAAGAAAGGAAGTCTGGACCCTGAGTGGCCCCGAGTACAGTACTTCACCAGGGAGTGGGACCTTCTCTACAGTTCTCTGAATAAAATCGTCTGTTGCTTGCCTAAAAACAAAATTGACAACCTCCTACTCCTTGGAGGAGAAGGGAAAACGTGTCACAAAACTGAGTCGGACACCGCTTGACGTAGGAGTCTCTTCTCTCAGGGTCTTGAAGGCAGGATGGGGACCGGCCAGTCTCCTGTGCTCCTGGCGGGAAATCCTGAAAGCCCAGTTAGACAGAAACACCTTTGCTGAGCAGACACAGAGGAAACTGTTTTTTGGAACTCAAGGAGAAGCAGCAGTGTTCTAGTGAAAACGGATCGTCTGACGGGGTACTTGCTGAACACATCTCAAAAGCATACGGGTGATTTAATGCTGTAGACTGAATACAGCCAGAAATAAAATGAATCTCTTTCCTTTCTGCTCGGAGGACTCGAGGACATGGTTTCTGTAGCTCATTAACTATTAAAATTATTAACAAATTATTATTTTCAATTGAAAGTAGTTATGGGATTCATTATTTCCTCTCATGCCAGGATTCTGCAATTTACTCAGAACATGAATTAGCCAAAGCAGTCCAAAGCCTCTAACTAGTTCTGGACCAGGTTCCCTGCCTTTGGCTCAGCAAGCCAGTCAGGGCTGGGTGGCTGAAGGTCTCCGTTACATAATTTACTGAGAACTTAATTGAGACTAATTACTGTCTCTCATTTGCCTGCCTGAAGAACATCTGCCCAGCAGCTGCTGTGACTCCATTTGGTTGGGATGTTTGAGTCTTTCTGTGAAGTGAAATAAAGGGCATGAATATTTTATTGTAGATTTATCCCACTGTCACTTTTTATAGGAAACTGCTGGTTGTTTTATTAGCCAGCAGCATGAATACGCACTGTCTCTCCAGCACGCTGGAGCCGAGGTTTAGGGTGTGCTCAGAACACGCTGCCTTCGTGAGGTCCAGCGCTGGGGGGTGTGGCCAAAACAGTGCATGTGGGGTGCGGCGTGTACAGACCCTTTGTGATGTGCCTGAGTAGACCCATAAGGTGATCCCAGCGGAGAGCAGGTTGACCAGATACGATCGATAGCTGGCACACCCGTGTGAGAAACGAATGAGTACGAGGCTTTCACCCCATTTCACAGATGGAAAAACTGAACCTGAGGGAATTTCAGTAGCCAAGATGAATAAAGACTTACCCAGTGAGCCCGAACAGTATCTAGAATCGAGCCTCTTGACTCCTAGGAGTCTTTAAGCCATAGCAAGGTTAGGATAGTGGGGAGGGGGGAACAGTATCATTTAGACCCTTTGGAGAGCCTTAGAAATGCCAGCGGTAGGTGACACCTCTAGGACCTATGGAGGAAGCTCAAGGAGGAGCATACATTTGAGATCAACCACCTGAGAGAAGTGGGGTGGGGGGTGCAGGGGGAACAGCACCAGCATCTCAGGGTCAGGGAATATCCAACAGTCCAGAAGGAAGGAGCACATGCAGCCGACCAATGTAGAGAAAAAAGGCTGGTTTCTCTTATCTTAATCTATCCTAACTCTTACTTTTCTCAGGGTAGACTCTTTTTGTTTTTGTTTTGTTTTGTTTTTTGCTCACCCAATCAAACAGTCAAAGAATCCTGCAATCCCCTGGGTGTGACCACAGAGAAGTATGGGCCAAATGAATGACTAAATCATCAGATGGGGCCTTAAATACTAGAGGCCCAGGATATGAAAGGCATTAGGCACAAGGGAGCCATCGAAGGTTTTAGAGTGAGGAAGTAGCATGACTGAAGCTGTGGCAAGATTACTTGGCAGGGAAAAGAGATTGCATATGGGAAGGCCAGTTAGGAGACTGTTGTGGTACCCCAGGTAAAGGTAGACATGGACACGGGGAGGGAGAGGCAGATTTGAGATGCCTTAAGGGGGTTGGCTTGGTGAGACTTAGCAATTGCTTGGACATAGCACATGCAGCAGTCCAAACTGACCCCCATGTGATCACACGTCTGGTCTTTGGAAAAGGAGTGGCCGCAGGACTTAGGCGAAGGGAATAGAAGAATGGTTTGTGACCATGTGCACCCACCCTGAACCACAGGCGTGGTGGGACTCCCTGCTGTCCTTCAGACCATTGATCACACAGGCCTGAAGTTCCCAAGGTGGTGTGGACGGAAAGAATCCAAACTCTGAAATATTTAAAAGAAGTTTATTCTGAGCCAAATTTGAGGACCATGACCCGGAGCCATTCCCAAGAAACCTTGAGCAAGTGGACTCGAGGTGATTAGGTTACAGTTTGGTTTTATACATTTCAGGGAGACAGGGGTTACAGGTAAAGTCATAAATCACCACGTGGGAAGCATACATTGGTTTGGCCCGAAGAGGTGGGACATCTCGAAGCAGGGGCCTTACAGGTTATAGGTGGGTTTAAAGATTCTTTGGCTTGTAATTGGTTAACGACATGAAGCTTTGTCTAGAGGCTTGGAATGTTTCAACATATGGAGTGGTTATCAGAGATAAGCCACTTTGGGTCATAGATTTCTTGTGTAAATTGAGGACCTGCAGGTTTGTCCTGAATACCCTTAGGCCTGTCAATGGGTCACAAAGGACTCCAAGAAGGGAGGGGGGCATGATGAGGCATGTCTGACCCCTCTCCTCCTGGCAGACAATTTAGTTTTAGGATATTCCCTTGGCCACGAGGGGGTCCATTCAGTCAGCTGATGAGGGAGGGGTGAGCCTTAAAATTTTATTTTGGTTCGCAGTGGAGAGTCAGGGGCCCCCTGCATCACCGTGTTCGTGGAAAGGTCTGCAGAACAGTTATCTTTACGTGAGCTGTGGGAAAAGAGCCAAAGACTCAACCGAGGGGAGGGAAGAGCCAACTCAGAGGATGGGGCAGGAGGCAGAGACCGAGAAGTAGAAGGCAGAGTGGCAATCGCTCCCAGCACCTGGAGGCCTGGGAAGAAGCAGGGAAAAATAAGGAAGAGTGTTGTCAGCGTCAAAGCCGCCATCTGTGCTAAGGATCGTTGTGACAAGTTACGCTCAACAAGCACCCAGAGTCACTTTAATTAGCACAGGAAGGCAGACGCTGTCAAATGCCAGCCACTGAGTCAGGATTTGGGTCCCCAGGAACCAGCTGTCTCTGCAAACCTCCCGCCTGGATGTCTGTCACCCCCAGGCAGTCTCCTTTCAAGTTTACCGTGGACGTGGCCTTTATAAGCCATGACCACCAAGGGCCATGACTTCTAACGCAGCAGCATGTTATGAGGCACCAGGAACTCAAAATAAACCAACAGAGAGTCACCTCAGCGATGGTTGTCAAGGGGCCTCACTGGCTCCTGAGTGCTCCGGCGGAGTCTGGGAGAGTGTGGCTTGCAATTAAAGGTGGTTGTGGGTAGGGATTTGGGCAGAGCTGTGACTTCTCCTGCTGGTTAAGCTGTGTGCCAGAACCCTCGCAGGGCGAGCCCTGAGCCCCAGGCAGCCGGCTTGGTCGGCTTGGAGCCCTGCCTCTGCCCCTCCGAACGCAGAGGCCCGCGGGAGCCCTTCCCCTTTGTCCCCCTTCCAGGACGCACAGAGCTGGCTCACTCAGACTCCTGAGAACCACCCCCAGGAACATTTTCTGAGAGTCTTGTGAAATTCTGAGCGTGTTCATAGCCAGAGCGGGGCAGCAGCAGGGGTGGGATGCTGGCGAGGCCTGCTCGCATGCTTGCACGTTGAATAACTCCGTGGGGCTGGGCGGCTGCGCTGGCCGGGCAGGGACTCCCGCTGGTGTTAATCAGGCCTCCGGGTGTTTTCTGCAGCCCGCTTGGTTCAGGGCTTTGGTGTTTGTTTCTGGCAGGTACTGCCGTTCCGACTGGTGTCCTGGGAAAACCATGTCACATCATTAATCCGTGGGAGTCTCTTTTCCCAAATCTTCTTAAGACAAAATGCTTGGAGCTAACCTGTTAAGCCGACTCAAAGGCAAGCGAGCATGTGCGTGTAGCAGGGTGATCAAAACAAAGCAGCATCGGAGGACCCCTGTGGCAAGCCAGCGTGTGGTGTCATCTCCAGTGAGAGCTGGAGGGAGACACGCATCCAGCCACTTGGGTTTAGGTACAAAACCGCCACAGCCACCGGCTCAGGGTATTTAAGTGTAAAGTCCTAGACTGGAGGCCACAGGGCCAAATACCACAGCAGACATGGCTTGGCCCACACAGGCATCTTAAGGTTTTAGAGTTCGTTTCCAACATTTTTCAATCCAAAGATTGCAATAAGACTCTGGATTTCCAGCTTTACTTTTAAAATGAAATGTGTGGCAACACTGACCACGTGGCCACCGTGGGCTGGATCCCAGCGTCTGCCCCGTATGCCAGACACCACGTGCTCAGCTGACCACAGTCTCAGCCACTCTGTGCGGCCAAGGTCGGCTGGTACGGGTACGTACAGGCCTGACTGTAGCTTCTGCAAGTATTTTTATAGAAATTTTCATTTGTACAGAAAAGTACTGAGATTAACTAATCTACACCTCCCAGTTTTAATAAATCTTCACAATTGCCATACTTGTTCACATCTTTTAAGTGATAACATGTTATAGACACATTGAAAGTCCTCTTCGGCCCCTCCCCATGCCCATGCTCCTCCCTCCCCCTGTTGGTATATATGCTTCACATTCTTACTATATATGTATGAATTCACCCCCACCCCCAAAAAGAAAGAGTATTGTCTGGCATGCCGTAAACGGTCTGTTAGCATATGTACATCCATCTTGCCTCTGGGAATTGTCCGTGTCACCCATCGCTGTAGCTCTGGTGTGTCCACTTTCTTTATATTATTTCACGTTCTTTATTTCCTCATTCCACCATTGATGGACATTTAGGTGGTTTGCCATTTGGGGTTTATCACAGTTATGCCGTGGACATCCTTGTTTGGTTTCCTTGGGTACGTGTGCAAGGACCTGTTTCCGTAGAAGTGGGATTGCTAAGTCGTAGGTCGTAGACACCTTGAACTTTACCTGTAGATGCTGTCTCACCAACACGGTGTAAGAACTCCCATTTCTCCAGTCATGACCAGATCTGGTTTAGTCACACTGTTTAGTGATGCCAATCTGATGGGCATGAAATGGTGCCTCATTGTTTGATTTTTTTAAATCCCCTGCTCTGTGGTGAGGTTCGGTATTCGCATATGTTTGGGGGATATTTATTTTCTTCTTCTGTGATTTATTCTCCTATTCTTTGCCTATTACCTGATTGGTCTGTATTTTCCTAATTGATTTGTGTAGTCAGCCTTACAAAGGAAGAGAATTCTGGCACATGCTACATGTATGAACCTTCAGGACACCATGCAGAGTTAAATAAGCCAGACACAGAAGGACAGATACCATATGATCCACTTATATAATAAGGCTCCTAGAGTAGTGAATTCACTGAGACAGAAAGTAGAATGGTGGGTAACCAGGGGCTGGGGAGAGAAGGGAGTGGGCAATTAGTATTTAATGGGGACAGAGTTTCAGTTTGGGAAGACAAAAAGTTTTGGAGATGGATGGTGGGAATGGTTATACAATAATTTGAACTTATGTAATGCCATTCAACTGCACGCTTACCAATGGTTAAGATGGTAAATTTCATTACTGTATATTTTACCACAATAAAAAATACACTATGAGATACCACTTTACACTCACTAAGATGTTTATAATCAAAAAAAGGCAGACAGATGATAGCAGTATTTGTGAGGTTATAGAGAAGTTAGAACCTTCGTACATTGGTGGGAACGTAAAATGGTGTCGCTGCTATTGAAGGCAGCCTGGCATCATCAAATTGTTAAACACAGAGTACTGTGTGATCCAGCAATTGTATTCTAGGTCTATACCCCGGGGAAATGAGAACATACGCCCGTACAAAAACTTGTGCACAAATGCTTATAGTAGCATTATTCAACATTGTCAAAATGTGGAAACAACGCAAATTTCCGTCAACTGATGAATGGATAAATAAAATGTAGTATATCCATTCAATAAAATATTATTTGGTAGTAAAAAGGAGTGAAGTGCAGATATACTTCCACAACATGGATGAACCTTAAAAACATCAGGCTAATTGAAAGAAGGTAGTCACAGTACACCACATATTATATGACTCCACTTAAATGAAACATCCAGAATAGGCAGATCTATGGAGACTGTGGATTCAGGATTGTCCAGAACTGGGAGGGATGGGGGTGGGTATTGGAGGATGCCAACTGAAGGGTATCTTTTTGGAGCGATGATAATACTCTAAAATTGATTGTGGTGGTGGCTTCATAACTCTGAATATTTTGAATTATACTCTTTACATGGATGAATTGTATGATATGTGAATTGTATCTTCATGAAACTACAGAAAAGTGGCTCTGCAAGTTCATGAAACTGCTGACAAAATGGCTCTGCCACCTACTGATGTGTGACCTTGAACAAGCCACTTAACCTCTCTGTGCCTCGATTTCCTCATCTGTAGAACGGGTCTGTGTAGGATCATTGCAAGGATCAAGTAAATTGAGCCTGTCAAGTGCTCAGAACATTGCCTGGCACATAGGAAACTCTCCAAAATGTCATAATTAGAGAAACTATTTTAGAAACATGTTCCCTTAAACCATATTTTAGCAAAGTATTGAAGCCCTTCTTTCCTCCCCTCCACCCCCTCCCTTCCTTTCCTCCTTCCCTCTTCCCCTCCTTTCTCTTTCTTTCCCCAGAAAATGAGAATGAACCATGAAAAGGTCCAAGGACCTTTTCGGGAAAACATGGAAAGTTCTCAGATCCTGGGCAATCACCTATCTCAATTTTCAGGGGTGAACTAATACACTCAAGCCTAGAAATGAGTGTTTTTTTAATCAGAATTTGAGGCTGAAATCTGTTTCTTTCGGTAGTCCTCATTATTGATCCTCCAGAAGAGAGCTTTCTCAGCACTGCGGGGCCTCTCCGCAGGCAGAAGTACCTGCTTCCAGAAAAGCTCATATTCTCAGACCTGCACATCACTCCTCATGATGCGCTTCAGAGTTTCATTTCCTCTTTTAAAAAACAAATATGTGAATAATATTGCTTTTCGAGGAAATGTATATGAGAACTCGTAATTCTCAAGTTTTAAGTGGAGAGAGGCCATGCCGAACCCTCATGTGCAGCTGTAAAGCGTCCCTCTGGGTCCTCCGGGAGAATATCAGAGCCCAGCTCATTAAGTCACAGTGTACCCCCTCTCCTCCTTCGCAGACATCTGTTCAATAAAAGCAGCCACGTATCTTCAGAGATGATATACGGCACGTGTTAAAGTTGTGTTTTGATTGTTCTCATAACAGAGTTGCTGGCTGCAGTCTGCCAGGAACCGTGAGAGGGACTCGGCGTCAGGCAGGCAGGAGAGGCCGATGCTGCCCGGGGTCCTCCAGGGTGTTTCTTCGAAGGGCCTGGGAGCACAGGCTCTTGGCTGACCAGCCTCTGTCATGCCCACCCCCTCCCTCCCGGCCCACAGCACACAAGGTGAACGAAGTTGCAAGTGCCCTGGGAAAGGCCTTGACTCCCAGGGCACTTGCTTCTCCCTTAAAGTAGAGCAAAGCGTTTGCTTTCCCTGGGCTGGACCTTCACAGCCCCGTGGACAGTGGCCGTGCACCAGGGAGAAAAGGGAGGGACGCACATCCTGCAGCCCCCCTGCACGGCATCTGCTGTGTATTTATTGTCCAGTTCTCATGGACATGCGCACTGCTCTTGCCCATTTTACAGCTGGGGAACCCTCTTACTCACCAGAGGAGGTGAGTAACTTGCGCCAGGTTATAGGAGTCAGTGCTCAAACAGAGGCCTGGGGCTGTTTTTCCTATTCCTCTCATCCAAATCATGCAAGTATATTGAAAATTAGAAAAAATTAAGGTGAATTTGTTCATCTTTGGTTTTGGTTTAGAATGTCCACACAGACGCCCATTCCAGAGGATTTTGGGGGAACAAAATTTGCTAAGCTCCTCTTAGCAAAGCCTGTGCCTAGATTGAGAAGAACAGTCACAGCCGTCATCGCAGCTGGGATTTGTCAGGCCTGGGAGGGTCAGGCCGGGCTGAGCACTGGGTATCGGTCACCCCAGTCACATCTCCAACACGCCGCCCGTGAGACGAGAGCTAATACCAACGTTTTACAAAGAGGGAAACTGAGGCTCAAATGCCAGCTCCCCCCAGGTCACATAGCTGGCAAGTCAGAAGAGTGAGGACTTGAGTCCAAGGCCTGTCTGACCGCGGGGTCCTTCTGAGAACTGGGAGTGTCTGACTTCAGTGCGCAGGCACCTTAATCCCAGAGTGTTCACGGTGAGGCTGGTCAGGTGCAGCCCCTGGAAGTGTGAGTATGTGGATGAAAAAAGAAAGCCCTGGATAAGGGCATGCAGGACGCACCCGCCTAGGAGCTGGGGGTCCTTGGGCCAGTCCTGCTGCCTCTCCAAGTCACGCTCTTCCTCTGCGGAGGAAGACCAGCGGGCCTCGCGCCCCTTCCTCTACAGTGGGCCAGACGGCGGTGGGAAAGGACTGGGCACAACGAGAGGGGTGACCGTGCCTGCGTCGGGGTCACAGGGCTGAACCTCCAGGGCTAAGGGTGAGCCTGTTCTTTCAGATTCGCTCTAAGCAGAGAATGAACAAGAAGTGAGAGCTTTGCCCTGTTCAGCTTTCCAAATCAGACCGTCTGAGTCTCCCTGGAAGTGGATGAGATTGCTCTTCACAGGGGAATCTTTCAGGGTATTGTAACCGAGCAGCCCAGCCCGTCACCAAATCCCAAAGAGAGATAGCAGCCCAGCCTGGCTGAGCCTGTCCCCACTCCTCCAGGGTCCTCCCACCTGCTGGGTCCTGGACTTCCCTCCTGTGGCCACCTGAGTCTTGGTTATTGACTCTGAGGACCATGGGCCCTGTCATTTAGCCCACAACAACTTTTCCATGAGGCACCACCTGTGGACAGGGGTGGCCCTTCCAGAGAGATGTGTCCAGAGAGGAACTTCCCAGTGTGTTCCCAAGTGGCTGCTTCTGTCCCTGGGCCACGCTCAGCACTTCCCCTCCCCCACAGGTGTCTTCCTGCCTCATCCCTTCTGCGTGCAGCATGGCTGTGGCCGTGGCCATGGCATGCAGTGTGCTTGGCCATGGGCTCCCAGGCCTCTGCACCACCCCCTCCGATTCCCATGTGCCTCTGGAGTGATGAGACTCGTCCTTAACCTTTACTGCCAGGGAGGTGTCCCGGTGTCCAAAGCTCGGGTGTCATCCTGAGATTGAGGGTCTGCAGAGCCCATTCTGCGGGCACGGGACCACGTTGTTCAAGAGCGTCACGCCCCCCGCCTCCTTTCTGCATCCCCTTCCACCCCTGCTTCTCCCTGAGGCCTCTTCTGTGCCAGTAGCCTCTCCTTTGTGCCAAATCCAAAGAATGCTTTTCAGTCCCCTTCCCAGGGTCTCCTACACACTCCTCCCGCCCTCCCATGCCTGTCACCCCTGTCCCCTTCCCATCCCTATTCCGCCCCAGCTGCTTGCGCTCTCCGAGCCCTGCCCTCCGGCCTCTCTTCCCCGTCTAAGCTCTCTGGATGAGTCATTCTCACTGTGGTTTCTACCCAGACACCTTGCTCATGACTCCCCAACCCTGTGCCTCCAACTAGCCTGTGCCCACGCTGCAAACTGCATAAGCAGACACCTCCCAACACCTGTGCTCAGTGGTCCAGCCACCCCTCAGCCCGACCCTCTGAAGGCAGCGCCCACCCTTCGCCCTGGGCCAGCTCCTCCCCACTTGCTCCCTCTCATGAAGGTCCCACCTATGCCTCGGGCTATCAGGATCCTGGGCTTGGCTCTGTTGGCTCCTTTCTCTCCTTGACCCCACAGTCCCAAAGCCCTGGCACCTCCACCCTCTAAGAGTCGTCCGTCAGGGCCTGTAATCGTCTCCCTACTACTGTCTTGGGGAAAGCCATCGTTTTGCCCCAAGGCACTACTGGAGGCACTCAAAACCTCCTCTGTCCCACCCCAGCCTAAAGGACCCTCCCAGGACCAGACATCCCAACTGGGCATGTGCATCCGCACTCCCCTCCTGGCCGTCTCGTGGGCAGGCTCACTCTGTCCGAGCGCTGAGCCCTGCTGCTTTGGTTGGACCACTTTAGGTCCGCTTCACTTTGACCTTCAGAACCCAAATCAAGCTCCATTTCCTTCCCAGAGCTTGTCAGAGGGTAAGGACACTGCCTGCTTATATGTCTCCCCCTCCAAGGGCCACACACTTGACGGAGCTCCGTGCAGGTGGTGGCACTGAGCCGAGTGCCTCAGCTCTTGGTTCAGGACTAGGCGTGAGGTTGGCACTCATGTCTGGGAACAAACAAGCTAAGGTTGAGCAAATTAACCATCCCACTGGCAGTTCTCTCTCTGGTTTGCCCAGTGACTTCCTGGAGTTTCTAGGGCTATTTCCTGTCCTTCATTTCCTGTTGTGACATTGTATGTGTGGCTTATTTGTGTGCCCCGCCTGGAAGTTGCCAGTCTCTGTAACAGATGCTCAGAGAATCACGTAAGGCATCTTGTTTCCTTAAATTGGTTGATTTGGCAAATGTAGGGAATGTTCCTAGCACACAGATTGGCACAGATTGGCATTCAGGCTGTGCCAGATCTTGCCTTTCCACCATTTGGGGGAAGGAGAAAGTTGACACTGGGCCCCTTGGACAAACTACTCATTAGCTCAGATTTTGTTTAAGTACAATGTCTCATGCTGTTTTTTATGATTTAAAGTTATTGAAAATGAATGACCTCCCCCTGTCCTCTGTTTTGGCTATCTGTATTTGAGAGCCACTCTATATTCAACATAAAGTGACTGTGTCAGACGAACGTGACCCTGATGATGCCATTGCTTTTATGTGACAACTAAGCCACATCTCAGTAGATCTCACAGGTTTTGCTTCATTTAAATCTCAGCCAAATCAAGATGTAAACAGAAACTGAATTTTCAGTAGAAGCCGAAATTTCCCATAGCTGTGAATGTGTCGGGTCTGTGGTAGGCAGTGTCGTGGCCCCAAAGACATCCACATCCTGACCCCTAGGACCTGCGAATATGTTACCTTGCCTGGCAAAGGGGAATTAAGGCTGCGGAGTGTGTTAAGGTTGTGTCCTAACCCCCATATCTCAGGAGATAACCTTATTTGGAAATTGTAATTAGTTAAGATGACATCGTTCTGAGGTAGTGTGGGCCCCTAATCCAACATGACTGGTATCCTTGTAAGAAGACAGCCACGTGAGGACACAGAGGCACAGGGAGAACACCACATGAAGATGAAGGCAGAGACTGGAGTGATGCTTCTACAAGCCAAGAAATGCCAAGGATCGCCTGCCGTCACTGGAACGTGGGAGAGAGACACAGGACAGGTTCTCCCTCAGGGTCCTCCAAAGGGACTAACCCTGCCAACACTTTGATTTTGGACTTCTTGTCTCCAGAACTTGATAGAATAAATTTATGGGTTTCTTAGCCACCCAGTTGGTGGTACTTTTTTCAGCAATCCCCGCAAACTGATACAAGTTGGTAATCAGCTGGCCTTCAAATAGAGAAATTATCTGGGCAGGTCCAGTGTCATCACAAGAGTCCTTCAACATAGGAGACAGGGCAGAAGAGAAGCTCAGAGTGAGGCAGTGTGAGAAAGATACACCCGGCACTGTTGGCCTCAAAAGTGGAGGAAGAGGCCTGGAGGAAGAGGCCGCAAGCCAAGGCGTGCGGGCAGCGTCCAGCCGGAGAAGATGACGAAACAGACTCCTCCCTGGAGTCTCCAGTGGGAGTTGGCCCTCCTGACACCCTGACTGTGGGCCAGTGAGACTCGTGTCGGACTTCTGACCCCAGAGCTGTAAGGGAATCAATCTGTGTTGTTTTGTGCCATTAAATTTGTGATAATTTGCTATAGCAAAAATTAAAAAAGAATAAATAAAGGGTCTCTTACAGTCACGGAGCCGCTCGAAGTATCTCATTGGAACGATTTAACGTGAAGCACCTGCAGAGAGACGGAGTCTGTGCCGGACCGAGAAGGACGTAGGGTCTGATCTGACTCCTCCAGAGGAACCGGAGAAAGGGTGACCCGCACGAGAGACACGTTAACTGTGGCTTCCTAAAGAATTACAGTTCCATGGCTTTTAAGAAGAGCTGCTAACCCAAACTTGGTTAATAAATGTTGCTGTTAAAAGTTTTTAGGGGTCACAAGTGAAAAAAAACAGGGCTTAAGTTGTAATTGGAATGTAAATGGTTTTACAGACCTGCAGTTCCTTTCCCGAATGACTGGATTTGGAATCAGTGTGACTTCACGGCAGTGTTCAGTTGTATGATGTTGTTAGGGTGTTGTCGATGGGCTCCGGGGGCCGGGGTGTTCCAATGAAATGGTTTCTCTCGGCCACGCGTGAACTGCACGCCCTGAGCAGGAACGCTCGCAGGTACCAGGTGTCAGCACAAGGCTGAAAACTGGTCTCTTTCCTTGTCTCGCCTTTGGCTGCCCGGGGCTTGGGAAACGCTTCACTTCTTTGCCTTTTTCCACCTGTTTACTACCTGCTCCTAACCACCCACTGCTATCATCTTTTTTAATTTAATTATAAAATATACATAAATAGAATTTACCAGCTTAACCCTTTCTAAGTGGACAGCTCAGTGCATTGACTACATTCCCACTGTGCAGCCGTCACCACCGTCCAAGCACAGAACTTCTCCATCTTCCCAAACTGAAACTCTGTACCCGTGAAACACCGACCCCCAGCCCCTCCTCGCCCCAGCCCCTGGCACCCTCCACCCTACTTCTGTCTCTAGGAGTCTGATGACTCCAGAGACCTCATGTAAGTGGAACCACATGGTATTTGTTCTTTGCGACCGGCTTATTTCGTCCAGTACAGTGTTGTCAATGTTCACTCATATTGTAGCATGTGGCAGGATCTTGGTGCTTTGGACAACTGAATAATATTCCCTTGTGGTTACACCACGCTTCGTTTACACGTTCATCCTCCCGTGGACACTTGGGTTGCTTCGACCTTTCGCTATTGCGAATAATACTGCTGTGAACATGGGCATGCAAGTATCTTACCATCACCATTTTTTAAAAATCTATCAAGTGTCAGAGAATGACAAATAGCTATTGAGTCAAGCAAGATACCACGGCCTAGCTGATTCCTGGCCGAGGCTGCTGACCAAGACTCAGCTCGGATATCACCTCCCCCGGACTCTGGCCCTGAGGCAGAGCGAGGCACCTCCCCCTAGGCCCCCAAGGCCTGTGCTCACCTCTACCTTGCAGAGAGCCACATGCGCTGCTGGTCTGGCCAGGTGTCAGGCTTCTGGGGACTGAGCCACACTTGCACCTGTGCATCTAAAACCCCAGGCAGAGCTGGGATGCAGGAATTAGGGGAGTAAGGAGGGGTGTGCAGGGAGGACTTCGCCTCCAGCTGCCTAGTGTGTGACCTGCAGCTGTGATGCATCCATGCTCCTCTCTCAACCGAGAGACTCAGCCCCACGTGGTGGGGGCGGGAGGCTGCTTTGGTGGCAGGTAGAGCTTGTTTGAATCCCAGCCACTCCTGGGAAATGGGAGCTCATCAGTACATCTGGCAATGACCATCGAACTCTGAGGGAGTAGTGGGGTAGCCCCTTTCCACAGCCTCAGGAGAGGGGGTGGCGGAGACTCCCGGCTCAGGAGCAGAGCGGTCATACACGGCTCCCTCTGCGTCCACCTGTGCTGGGGGCTATGCCGTCCCTCCCTCCGCAAGGCCCTGGGCAGCAGCAAGGGAGAGGTCATGTGGATGGTTCTGGAAAGTGTTGGATAGCAGGAAGGAGAGGTGCATGGACGGTTTCCATTCTGCCAGCAGAGGCAAAGGAGAGAAAAGACCAGAAGGCCAGGCCTCGCAGTTCTGCCGGAGCCTCACCTGTGAAGACAGCACCCCTCCCAAGTCAGTTTCTACAAATCGCCAAATCGAGAAATCACTTTTGGGGGAAGCCTCTCAAATATACAAAACCTTTTGAATGAAATTGTTTTTTCAATTGACTCTCTTTCCTGCAGATCTGATTTTTCAAGTCAGTGATGGAGCGGGAGGTATAGACACGTGCCGGTCAGGACTGCTGAGCCTCTCCCGGCCTTCCCCACCCCTACCTCCAGCCTTATGAGTCCTGGGCATGACCTCTGTGTGGACCACAGTTTCATCAGACATGCCCTGGTCACGTGCCCAGAAATGGAGACACGTCCTGTGGCTATGGCATGAGCTACCAGGCAGGTGATGTTCCCACAAGCGTGACCTTGGGGTCCCCTTTCTCAGGCTCAGGCAGGAGCAGATTCAAAGCTGTTTTCGCAGTTGAGGTCAGCACAATAGCCACGAACAGGTCTCCCCCTAAAGCCTGACATTTATGGTCACAAAGTCAATTGCAAAAGGGCAGGACAGAGGAGACCGGGCTGGGAGTCAGTTCGTGACAGATAAAAAGAAGGCGGGTGGGGGGAGGGACTAGATCTAACAGAGGTATGATCTGGCTGCTTAAAAATATAAAAATAAGAGTGCAAAGTTGAGCAGTTTTAATGAAGACAGAATCTCCATTTAAAGAGAGAGAAAAATCATCACATTCATTCCTGCTGCTTCCAGACCACACCTGGGCCATTTTGTCCATTGCAAGGAACAGTAATGACTGATTAGGGAATAGAATGGGAGAAATTGAAAAATCTGCTGTATGCCAACTATTTTGAGCAAGAGAAGAGAAAACTTAAAGGGGAATAGGAAGAGCTTTTTCACATATTTAAGAAGGCATCTGGGTTATTCCAAAGACAGAACTAGAAAAAAAAAATGTGTAAAATTTACTTGAGTTCTTTTTAGTGCTGTTTGCACAGTTACCATTTGCTGAAATGAGAGACTCACATGCTACCATCTGGGAGTTTGTAATCTCCTACCAAAAAGATGCTGACTGCAATAATAGCTAAAAGTTATATGGGCTTGCATGTGCCAGGCAATGCTGTAAGCAGTTTACGAGGGATACGCCGCTTGTCTTGCCCTCACGACTGCTCCCCAAGGAGGCATCGCCATTCCCATCCCTGCCACGAAAGCAGTCGGTCCAAGAAGAAGAGCATCACTCTTCTTCGAGCTAGGCCCTCGGAGCCTGAAGACAGGAGGGACGAGTCAGCCAAGGGGATTGGAAATTAGTTCCAGAGGAGGTGGCCCAGGAGGAAGGGTGGGGTGGAGGGGCAGAACCAGGCAGCTCCGTCTTCTCAATACTAGAGACACCTGCACCACACCCAGCTGCTTCAAGCCACTGCCACATCTCTCCTAGACCCTTGCAGGAGTCCCTTCCCTGGTCTCTCCGCCGCCACTCTTGCCCACTATAAACTGGTATCCACACAGAGCCAGAGTGGCCCTCTCAGAGCCAGAGGAGCATGTCACTCCTCTCTCAAAACCTTCCA
This sequence comes from Lepilemur ruficaudatus, assembly GCA_963574885.1. Classification (NCBI taxonomy): domain Eukaryota; kingdom Metazoa; phylum Chordata; class Mammalia; order Primates; family Lepilemuridae; genus Lepilemur; species Lepilemur ruficaudatus. The sequence goes on from CAUYRT010028935.1 coordinate 19,781, forward strand.
GGACACCATCTTATTCGAACAAGAGCCACAGGGGCTGGCCAGGGCCCAGGTGTCTCCCTTCTGCCTCCCAGATCCCACCTTCTCCTTTCACTCCCCTGCTCCCTCCCTCCGCCAGCCGCACGGGACTCCTTGTCGCTGCTCCACCAGGGCCTTTGCACCTGCCGTGCCCTCTGCCTGGAAGCCTTTCTCCAGACGGCCGTGGGGCTCACTTCCTCCCAGGCTCTGCTCAGATGTCAGCTTACCAGCGAGGCCTTCCTCACTACTGTGTGAAATAGCACTCACCCCACCTAGTCCCTGTTCTGCCTGATGCTGCTGGACTTGTCACTAATGCCCTTGTGACCAGGTGGCGTAGTCTCTGTTCGTAGGTAGTGCATATGTTCATATGCTGTGTTATGCTGTATTGTATTTGCTCACTGGTTTGCTGTCTGTCCCCATTAGAATGTAAGCTCCTGAGGGCAGGAACTTTGTTTCAGTCACTGCCTCATCATCAGGACCCGGAGGCACGAAGGAGGCCCTCAGTAAATGTGCAGTGCATGGGTAGAAGGCTGAGCAGGTCAGCCAGAACCAGACAGCAATGGATGCTGGCACCATGTGGTACCTACTCAAAGTGCCCTGCAGGAGAGGAAGTGCCACAGATGTTCCTAAACAGTGGGGCAGCTCAGCATGGTCAGGTTGGTTTTGGGTGGAATTCAAGACTGTTTTGACTAATGAGGAAGAGCTGAATGGCCATCAGACCCAGCCCTCCAGGGGTCAAGGTGCCTTGTCAAGTGGTGAGCTCCTGGGAGGTAGGACTGTTGGAGGCAGGACAAGAGAGAGGACACAGCTGGCCGGCTCCGCCAGGGACCAAGTAGGCGACATCTCAGTGTCACACAACAGTGTCGTGTCGTGTTGTTGCAGAGTACAGGCTGTATTGGGACCTGCGGTTCTCCTGGCAGAGGGCAAGAAAGAAAGGATCAGCGCCAAACCACGTAGCCACATTCAGAGCTTCTGCCAGGACGTGGCCGGCAGCACTGTCCACTCACACCCCTTTGCACGAAGCATGTCCCATGACAAAAGGAGGGATATGTAATGCCACTCCTGGAGGGAAGTGACCAGTTAGCTCTATCTGCCCTAGGGTGCTGTGTGCAGAAAGAATGTGCTAAGGAGGCCGTTGAGCCAGATGACCACCCAGCTCAGCCCCTCTGCTCTGACATTCCAGAATTATTTGCAAAGTCACTGCAGAGCTCCCTGAGTCTGTCTCCCTCTCTCATTCCACAGGCCCTCGATGCCATGATCCGTCTGGAAGGCCCTCCAGGTAAGCTGGCCTCTCGCCCCATTCATTCTCTCTCTGTCTTTCCTCCCTTCTGGCAGGTGGGTGGCAGGCCCGTGGAGCCCCTGCTCGGCAACCTGTGAGAAGGGCTTCCAGCACCGGGAGGTGACCTGCGTGTACCAACTGCAGAATGGCACCCACGTTGCCACACGGCCCTTGTACTGCCCGGGCCCCCGGCCAGCGCCGGTGCAAAGCTGCGAAGGCCAAGACTGCCTGTCCATCTGGGAGGCGTCTGAGTGGTCACAGGTGGGTGCCTGGGCTTGCTGCCAGCACTGAAACCACAGTAAGGGCTTCCAAGCCTCATCCACAGGGACCCTGACATGACACCTGTCACCCCATGGTGTTTGTGACACTTTCCTGTGCCTCACGGCCCTCACCTGCCCACAGGCCTGCTCAAAGTTATGTTCTAGCTCACATATTCTCAAATTCAATCTGACATAACACTGTGGCTGCAAACACACGTACGTGTGGTATATACCGTGCATTCATGTTTTTGATGACATGTATGTGGACACCACAGTGAAAGTACTATTTGATCCCGTGTCCCACAGCAGTTCTCACGTAAAGGTGGATACACAGACTCCCACCGACCTTTTAATTCTCCTTTGGGCACATTTGCACCGCAGCGTGGCCAGGCTGGGAAGGTGGTTTCAGAGGCTTCCCTTTAACTCCGCAGCAGTGTGTAGACTGCCCAAGTCGCATGCTGGGAGGGACAGCTTTTAGGGTGCGAGATGCGGTTACAAATCTCGTGCAATAAAACGTTTTGGAAAGAGGTCAGGTAAACCTAACATCTTCATTTTGAAGGCTGTCCTGGGAATGGGATTCTGTCTTTGGTGATGTCATCCTTCAGGGCTTTGCATTGACTTTCCATCGATATTGATTTTGATTGGCTATAAAGCAACAAAAAACAGCTGAGTAAAGGGCAGCCTTCCCCAGGGTGGAACACCCACCATAGTCTGGGGAGCTCAAAGAGGCTCAATCCAAGGTACTCTTCAGTGTGGAAAATATTTTGGAAGTTCCCTTTTATTGCCAAACAGTTGGAATTATTTTGAATAAAAAATTAGTCAGCCCATTTTTAATGAACAAAAAGTCTGCCATCAGTTACTCTAAAACTGAGTTTAATTTTCAGGCAGATCTTGACATGCACTCATTTAAAGACCCAAGTCTTTACCATTTGTGATATTTTAGGAAAAGAGGAGAGTTTTAAGATTTGGTTGTTTTTTTTTTTTTCTCTATATGTACTTAGGTTTGTAAGTTTAACATTCAAGGGACTTTTTTTTCTCCTGGACGGGTAGAGGCTGGCATCAGTCCCTTCCCTTTCCCCTTCCCGGGTGAGCCGTAGGGCCTCGATGGCCTGGTTCTTGGTCTAAACAAGATTCATGCTTTAACCACATCAAAACCATACACTTTCCACTCAGATGCTCTTATGGGAAACACACCTCCTACCAAGCCTGACGTCATCACGTATCATTACGACACTGATGATCACAACGTTTTCAAAATGTGGGATGATTGGAGCAAGATTTAAAGAAATTTCTGTATGTTTGTTATCTCTGTGTATACCCAATCCTAATCCTGAGCTAGTGTTCACACCAATCAGTATAGTGCTGGCTTAGCCACTGGCTTGAACAAAATGCTTCCTACTAAACATTTAACTTGGACTCAGACATTCCCCCGGTAGACGCTCACAAACCTGGCATTTCTGCTGCTTCCCCACGTGCTGAAGGCCCGAGAGCCTTTCTTCTGCTGTAAGAACATGGGTTTCGTTGCTCGTGGGCGGGTTTTTATTGATGGCTTTTGTTCAGCCAACAGTGTTGATCGCTCACTTCCTACACCCCAGCTGCTTCCTGACTTTATTAGGAGGAGGATCAAATATCCAGAAGGAAGCAGAAGGTGGGGAGACCCTCCTGCCCTCAGCTTCCAGGCCCCATCCCTGATGGGGAGCGAAGGGAGAACCCAACACAGCCCCTCCTGGGTCCCTTCGGAGGTGGTGTCAGCCAGCAGCACTGCGCTTTCCCAAGGACACAGGCTGCCTGTGAATGGGCTGCTGGTCAGAGGGGGCTGAGCCTAGGTTTGCTCGAGAAATAGACTGGACATTCAGTGCTTGAAGTGCAAGGCAAAGGAGCAGAGTCGAGCAGATAAGGTCCCTTTAAAGCAGCCCCTCACCCCACCTGCCGGATCTAATATGCTGGCTCTCCCGACTCCCCCAGGGAACCTCAGCTGTTTCTGAAGCATGTATATTTCTTCTGACACAAACCAGTCTAGATTAGTCTTGAAAGAAAATCCCCCAGGACATTCAGACGGAGAGCTGAAGTGAATTCATAGGAAAGAGAAAGCTAGATGCTATTGTGGGCTAAATGTTAAGGATGGAAATATCGAAAATAACATTTGTCCTTTGTGGACCTTTTTTTCAGTGGACACAGTGGAACATTTTTTAAAAGTTGAGTTTGTTGTAACTCCGAGACACCGCTGTCACCTGCCACATTTTTGGTAAACTGAGCAAGTATGAAGTCTCCTTGGCAGAATCCAGCCTTCAGCCCACTGGGTTACGTGTTTGCATCCACAGTGGGGACAGGGCCTGGCACAAAAGTCACCCACTGGTGCACACACAGCAAGTCAGAGGGAGGGCTCCCTGGGCCAGCCCCTACGCACTTGTAAGGTTTGCCCTCGCCAAGGCCACAAGTCAGTTCTGCCCAGGCTTCCTTCTCCTTTGGTTTTGGAGATGGGAAGTGCTCTTGCTGGCCTGGGCACCGTCCCTCCCCGAACTCCTCTGTGGAGTGTGCCGGGAGCAGGCTCCAAACATCTGGCGGAGTGCCGCTGTGCTTGTGTCCTGCCATCTCTCATGGCTCCCTCGTGCTGCCTGGGGGCATGGGAATGCTGAACTCTCAAAGGCTTGCACATGGTTCCTCAGCTCTCAGGCCCCATCCAGGTCCCCTCCCACTTGTCCCTTGCCAGGTCTCCCAGGAAGCAAGTAAACGAGCACTGGGGAGCATTCCTCTGCTACCATTATTGGTGTCCACCTTAAAATGTTCCCTGGCACTCTCTGCGAAGCTTGCCCCCTGCCTTGTGAGGTTACCTGTGGCTTTGCTTTCTGTCTCTCTCCTCCTTCTCCACCCTGGATCGGGCCTGTGCCCCAGGCTGGCCCCGGCAAGGCCGGTGGGAGGTGCCAGGGCCTTAGCTCTCTTTGCTCTGGGGGCCTCACCTTGCTCCAGCTGTCCCCTGTCCTCCACTCTACCCGTGACTCCCTCCAGCAATTGCCCTTTGAACTCATGCACTGCGCTGGTCTTTTAGACCTAAGGCAGCCACTGAATTGCACTCCCCTCATTTGACCTTCTGGGCACCGCAACTTCTTCCCACTCCTGACCCCTGTGCCCCTCCCTGACTTACATGTGAGTCAGACATATAAGACTCTGCAGACTGAGCTTTTTGAGGTCCTCATCTTTGCATCCCCACACCAGGTATAGCACACAGTAGGGACTTAACGGATGTTAATGGACTTGAACCAAATTGGACTGGATTAAATATCCCAACGGTGTCTTGCAGTGTTCTGCCAACTGTGGTAAAGGGACGCGGAAACGGACCGTGACATGCACCAACTCTCAAGGGAAATGCGATGCGTCCATGAGGCCGAGAGCTGAGGAGGCGTGTGAGGACTACTCGGGCTGCTACGAGTGGAAAACGGGGGACTGGTCTAAGGTGAGAACAGTGCGCTGGCATTGCCGTCCGCCACCGCAGCACAGGGGCTCGAGCTTCAGGAACTCGGTGATGAGCCCCGGTTCTACAAGGCGGGCGCAGTCCGACCAGGCAAATGCACCTTCTTTCCACACGCTGCACCTGCCCATCACCCCACAGGCTTCCTTTGCTGCTTCTCTTGACCGCTGCACCAGCACTGCCCCTCGGGTCCCACCGGGAGCCTTCTTCCATCATTTGAGTGTGTTCGGAAAGAAACCAAATGCAGCCCTGAGCAGGACGCGGGTGCTCCAGAGTGCGGAGCGTCTGGCCGGGCTCCAGCATCCTGCTGTGGGCTTGGCCCAGACAGACACAGAGGGGCACGTGGAGTAGTCATCACTTCCATTCCCTTCCAGGCCCCTTGGGCGAGGGGCTGGAGGATGCAGGGGTAGAGGGTAGGGGTCCCTTGGGGTGGGAACAAGCAGGGGTGTCACAGAGCCATGGCGGCCAGCACCCTCAAGTGGCAAGGAGGGTTAAACCGCAATTGAATGTTTTTTCTAGTCAAAAAATTCTTTGTTGTTCAACCTTTCTCTTATTCACCCAATATCTCTGAATGACTCTTGTTTACTGGGAACTGAGGTGAACGCCACTGCCATGTGCAGGAACCGTCCAGTAGGTTTTCTTTTCTTTTTTTTTTTTTAGTAGAGACGGGGGTCTCACTCTTGCTCAGGCTGGTTTCGAACTCCTGAACTTGAGTGATCCGCCCGCCTCGGCCTCCCAGAGTGCTAGGATTACAGGCGTGAGCCACCATGCCCGGCCTTCCAGTAGATTTTCTAGAGAGCCTTTTCACGAAAGGTGTGCGATGTCTAAGGAAAGCCTAGCATGTGTGTGTGTTCCCTGTGGTCTTAGCAGCTGGGAAACTCCCTGCCTGCTTGTCCTGATATCTCTTCACTCAGAGGTTACAAACTGGTGACCGGGACCCATTGGGTTTTGCTCAGCCTACACGATATCTTAAGCATTTTGAAATTAGTTGCTAACATTTAAAAATGGAAGCATTTCACCTGAAAATTTGAATGTTGGCTTTGCTCTGAAAATCTGGCAACATGGCTCAAGCAGATATTTTGGTTTCTTCCTCCGCTTTATGGAAGGAAGAGTGGTTTGTCCATTGGAAAGCAAAACTTATCAGAATCTGATTCCTGCAGAAATGCCACCACCTCCCCTACCAACCCAAGTCAGAACACAAACCTTTCCAAACCCTTCGAGTACAAAAAAAACCAAATTCCTCCTGGTTTGCTTGGCTGTGCTAAATTGCCACCTATACGTAATAGTAAATTTGAGGAAGACCAAAAACACCTCCTTCCTATTTACTCCCTGATCCAAACATCTGACTAAAGCAATAGAACTGAGGCCATCGGTCAGTTTCCGCCCAAAACAAACAGGGATGTCACACGGTAACTCGGGTATTAATAAAGCTTAGTACGGAGCTGCCGGGATGAATCCTATACTGGACAGAAACTTAACGTCAAGGCTCTCACAAAAGAGATAATATGCTTTGAGCCTTGAGAACCTGGGATGGTGTGAAAGAGGCAATGAGGGGCTGATTTGCAGCTCCAAGTCTCCACTTACGTGTCTTAACATCTCTACCCTCCGTCTCTTTATCTCTGAAATGGGAATCATGAATTCTGGCCCTGTTTCTCAGAGACGCTCAGAGGTTTCAAGCAACTAATATATGTGGCTAAGCCACTTTCACAGCCTAAAATCCACCACCCAGTGCTCACACTGCAGCGGGGCGTAGTCCCCAGGACTGCGCTTTCTGATCTGATTTAACCTTGTGTTGTCAGTAGGGCTTCCCAGGCTTTTATAGAATGATGCCGAGAAATGTTGTCTCCTGCCCAAGTGCAACCAGACTCAGCTCGAGAAAGTTCACCAATCCTAGCCCAGGAAAATGTAGGTGAGCTATCTACATCAACAGTTTAAGTTCTGATCCGAAAGCAGAACGTTCGTGAATGTTCTATGTCAGAATCATCTAAAGAATTGATGATTATATTATACCTAAGTGGTTACAGAGAGTCCAGCAGACGTTGGGGGAAAACTCCCCAACACAGTAACAGGCAGAATAACATTGTTTGGATGCCAAATGCCCACGTGTGAATTGGAAGAAAGTTGTCATTATAGTTGGGAATTAGCAGGGTTCTAGTGGTCACACTCTAAATGCAACCTATGCTATTGTTGATGCCTGTGGCCACAGGTGTTCTGGGACAGAAGGCAGAGGAGAGGAGTGGTCATTCGTGCCCATCCCAGGTTGGGGGGGCCTGGCACTGGTTTCCTCTTTAGGGTATACTGCTGTGCCTCACGTCACTGGTCTTCTCTAGCCAGGGTTGTCATCTCTATTGTACAGAAGAGGAAATAGAGGCTCCAAGCAGCTAAGTGACCTTTCCACACTCCTCCAGCAGAGTCCAAGCTCCTGGACCCCAATTCAGTGCTCAGGCCATATGGTAGAAACAGCCAGAAGTGCTCGGGGAGTCATAGTGACAATGTCTTGGAGCCAGGGGTACCCTGCAGGTTGTCCTTGGCCAGCCAGGGCCTGGGTTTCTTCAGCCTCACCATTCTGGTTTTGAGGACTAGCTGGGCAATTTTGTTTTCTTTTTCTTTTTCTTTCTTTCTTTTTTTTTTTTTTTTTTTTGAGACAGAGTCTCACTCTGTTGCCTGGGCTAGAGTGCCATGGTATCAGCCTAGCTCACAGCAACCTCCAACTCCTGGGCTCAAGCAATCCTCCTGCCTCAGCCTCCCAAGTAGCTGGGACTACAGGCATGTGCCACCATGCCCGGCTTATTTTTTCTCTATATTTTTAGTTGGCCAATTAATTTCTTTCTATTTTTAATAGAGAAGGGGTCTCACTCTTGCTCAGGCTGGTCTCGAACTCCTGACCTGAAGCGATCCACCCGCCTCGGCGTGAGCCACCGTGCCCAGCCTCAATTTTGTTTTCTTAAGTACAATGAACTTCTTGGTCCAAGAAGCAGCACAACACCAAAGGATGAGCAGCACCAGTACATGGCAAGCTCAGCACAGCCCTGCCCGAGACCTGGTGCTCACATAGCACGTGACTCACTCAGCCTGGGAGCCTTCCCTCCTCTGTTGTTCGGGGCCCCTCCCCGGCTGAGGACACTGGCACGTTGTCCTGCAAGCTCAGCGCACGCAGCCCCCCGGGAGTGCCGTCCAGGCGAGACAGAGCCTTTTGTCTGGCCTTCCTCTTTTATCAGCCATACCCGGCTTTCAGCACAGTCAAGTGTTGGGAGTCACAGTGCCCACGTTTGCCACAGCCAGCTCGGTCAGCCGTCCCTGGCAGTCAGAACAAGAGGGATCAATGGAGAGGCCTCCCCCACATCTTGGCTGCTCTTCAGGGCTGGCATCCGCTGGCATCTGACCGGTGCGCGCTGAGCGAGCCATTGTGAAGAGTGCTCAGCACAGGCGCCTGGCCAGAGCCCAAGCCCAGGGGAAGGTTTGTCCTACCAAGCAGAGAGGGCTGCAGAGATGCTAAACTGGAGGTGTATGTGTGTTCATGGTGGCCTGGGAGCAAATGGGTGGGGCTGCATAGACGCCAACGAGAGAGCCCACTGCAACTGTCCACCTCACTGCCCTCCTTCCCACCCCCGTCACTGGAGCACCCTTTTCCCCCATACTGGTATGGAAAATTGGCCCGTCGTTTTTCCCTCTCTGCCTTCCATGGACAAGTGGGAAGAATACGGTTCCCTGTGGAGCCCTGTGTCCTCACTCCCTGAGCGACTGGGCCAACATAAGTGGATTCTACAAGGTGGATCTTCCCCGACGTTTTCTATCGTTCAGACTGAACTTGCTCTGTGGTCCGTGTGCGTCTTTGCTGTCCAGCTTGCAGGCGGTGCCGTTGGTGCACAGGCAGGGTCCGCTGCATTTTCAAACCAGTCACCGTGGGGTCCTTTCCTGTAACCAGCCTCCAAACCACGGGTCACGCTTTGAAGGCAACGGAGAAGTTGCCTAAAAGGAAATTAGGTAAAAGGGTGAATGCTATCAGAGTGGCATTGTGTCTGTGGACGTTTTTTTAATGTAAGCACTTGCCTATTTTCTTATTCCTGGGAGGAAAACACGGCAGCAAGTGTGCCGGGCTGAGCGGCGCTAGCTGCTGGCGAGGGCACCTGCGCACACCGGGCTCCTCAGCACTCGGCCTGGGCGAGGCAGGACGGGCTCCCAGAGAGGACGGAGCCCCCTCCCTGCCATCCTGATCCTGGCACATGGCCAAGCCCTAACCAGGGCCTCCTAAGAGAGACACACTTCACGGTCTCTCCCTGCCTGGGGCATGGCTCTGGTAAGTTTGAGAAATGGCCTGCAACTGCCTTCCCTCTGGGGATATTAGCTCTTTCCAGAAGACAATGCAAATCATTGTTTTCACCCACTGAATGCTGGGTCTATGTAGTCAACCCTGGGGGAGGAGGAAGTCTCATTTCTTTCTAGAATAGCATGACTTCTGATCAAAAGTTGAAATGTTTCAGATTTGAGACTAGGGACATTAATCACCACTGAAATGATGGGATGTTTCCAATGAGAAACAGATTATTCTGGAGGGATTATAATGGACGGGGTATTTAAAGAAAACCATGGGCTCTCCATGTTAAGAGTATGGTGTTCCCTTTTGTTGGAAAGATCAAAGTGGTTGTTGACCTCCTGGTGCCAGTGGAGACCCCGTGGAAAGTGTTGGTCTGACTTGGGCTTCCAAGTGCCCTCCTAAGCCAGCCTTCTTTCCATCTGTAATATGGAGATATTAGCCCCCCTCAGAGGCCTTCAGAAGATCAAATGGTGCAATATTCGTGGAAGTACCTGTGAGCTGTGAGCCCCAGGAGGAAGTCAGGGAGACCCCCGTCTCTGGTCAAGTTCATGCACACGTTGCTACGTCCCTGTGTTCTTCTGACACCTAGCTGTTAGATGTTTTTCTGTGTTCTGGACAGGGAGATGGAGTCTCAAGTTCCAGACTAGCAATGAACAGACCTCGTGTCATACAAGGGGTAGTCATAGCAAGCTTCAGCCCTGACACCACTTCTGAAGTTGCCCTTGCTTTGGCCCCTGCCTGCCCAGCTTGGGCCCCCACTTGCTGTGGGCCTGTGGCCAAATCACTGTGATTGAACCAGCATTTCCTGGGCTGCTGTTCTGCACCAGACCCTGTGCTGGGCCCTGGAGGTTCAAGAGTGGACAGTGACTTGGCCTAGAGGCAGACAGACAGGGAGCTGGCTACAAGGGCCACACTGAGTCCCACTGGGTGGGTATGAAGTCAATGTAGTGGGACACAGACAGGTGGGTGCTGGTGGAAGGTGATGCTGCTTTTATTGGGATCACTGACACTGGCCTGTGACATTTGCCATTGCTTTAGATTTATGAAGCACTTTCACTCATGGTGTGTCCTTTGACCCTCACAACCATCTGTCTCCATTTTACATATGAGGAAACTGAGGCTCAGAGTGGTGATGTAGCTTTATTCCCAAGGTCACAAAACTAGAAAATGGCAGGGCCAGGAGTCTGGTCTTTGCCTTCTCGCTTGTAGTCCACTTGCTGTCAATGGCACAGTCATGTCAAAGGCTTAGATTCCTAATTTGAAGCAAGAAGGAGCTGAGCTATAAGATACCTTCAGCTCTGACCATCATAGGCGTATGCGTGTTATAAAACCCAGTATCTACCTGCTCTCTCTCCAGCGCATCATGCCCATCAAAACCTGTTCCCCAAAAGGCTTTGTAATAGTTGTTTACACTTTAGTATAAATCTGTTACCTCTATAGGATGTTAAGTCTCCCCTTAATTGTGAAATTAAAAGTCGAGTCCTTCATTCAGTGTTACTCTAAGGGGTTTGAGCAGCCAGTGAAAGGTGGTTATCAAAATTGAGTGCTTTTCTGGGCAGGAGCAGGAGGTAGGGGGGTCAGACACCCCATTGGTGTGGAACACTTTATGTTAGCGCACAGAGCCTGCTTCCAGGACACGGGGTTGCAGAGAGAAGTCCAAGGCCCAGTCCATGCTCTGGTCAGAGAAATGAGCTTGCTGTAGGGCAGTGAAATCCTAGGAAATTGCCAGGAGAGGTGGCTGCATGGAAGGGAAGCAGGTCACAGGGGCTGTGCTGAAGCGTCTAAAAGCCAGTGCCTTTGTCCCCTTGGTCCCTGCTCTCCATTTGCTCAGCATGCCCCATCAGGGAGCTGCCTTTGTGTGGAGTGAGATCAGGGTGGGGACGCCAGGTGGTCCCAGGCCTCTTGTGCACCACAGTCTAGGTTCTGATCACTGCCTGGGCGTGGCTGGTGAATTAGAAGCCATCGTCCCTAAAGAACACTTTGCTTTGCCACACACTATGTCAGTGACCTCAGCAGGGCAGGTGGTCAGAACAACACAGATCTCTAACCCAGCTCTGCTGTGGCCTCATCTAACCTTGTCTGGGTGTTGTCCTCTGCCAAATGAGTCTGAAGGTACCCCTTATGGGGCTGATTGAGGAATGAATGGCATCCAAGTAAAGTGTCTGATACTGAGAAATGCCTCGTAGGTGCAGATTTTCATCATCATCATCATCCTCCACAGGTCACTTATCTCTCATCAAAATCTCGTTTCCTATAGGGGCATGTGAAATATTTCTGTCTTAGAAGAACAGTTCAGCAAGTGCCCCGGCTGAGTGTCCACAGGTGATGATGGCGTGGCTCGGGTAGGCTGGGTCGGGTCACCCTCCTCTAGCAGGGCCGGGGGAGGAAAGTTGGTGATGGGAAAGCCAAGTTACCCAATGGGGAGCAGCTCCAGCCCCAGGAGAGGAGAGGAGAGCTGCCCCTGCAGTTCTCTCTGCACTCCAGTCCCCAAGGGCTCTGGGGGACACCCAGTCCCTGCAGGTTGCCAGGGGTCACCTCAGTCTCCTGGCACCCTGGCTATAAAGTCCCAGCCAGAATCTGTAGGGCGGCAAGCTCCAAACTCAGAGGAGGGAGGGGCACCTGAGCTAAGACTGCCTGAAAGAAAGGAAGAGTTGAAGGGGGAGAGGGGTGTGTCTGTCTGTCTGTCTGTCTCTGAAAGCATTTCCCGTTTCAGAGCCAGCTCAGAGAGAGAGGGGATTTTCACTATTGTTTAAACCTGCTATTTCAGGTTTCAACAGCTTCCAAGGTTTTCATTGCTCGTGCCAAGTCTGGGGGGAAATCTGTCAAAAATGCTTTTGGAGAGCTTTTGACATTTCACCAGCCAGGCACCTTTCAGAAAAACAGAAATTAGAGTTACTGTCAGGATCCTCTCTCTCTATCTCTCCTGCCTCCCAGATTCTTTGCTACCCAAAACCTCCCAGAGGCAGGCTGGCCCACTTGGGGAGGATGTGGGTGGTTTCACTGCACCTTGAAGTTAAAGGTTCACCGTGGCGTTGTTTCACCCTAACCCCGGCCTGTGCTCACCCCAGAGCCTGGGGAGGTCAGCCCCTGCCTGGGCCCATGCTTCAGGAGCCAGAGTCCAGGCACAGACGAAACATTCCTGTAGTGTTTTCCTCTTCCCGAGATTTTTGCAGCCCCCTTTAGCTAATTCTCGAAACATCCTGTTGGGATCTGGTACTATTTACAGTTGCTATTTTACAGCTGGGAGAAGCAAAGGGCAGGGAGTCCCCGCTGCGGTGAAGGATGTCATCGGGGGATGGCCTTTGTGTGGGGCTCAGGATCTGGTTCCTCCCTGCTGGGGGTGGTGGGCCACGGAAGCGAGCAGGCCGGGCTGTGTGGCTGGGGAAGAGTTACAGGGACATGCTGAGCCTCGCATTCTGCCTCTCTGAAAGGTGGCACCATGTCCCCAGCAGAGGCCACTCATGCATTCGTTCATCACCTACTGTGCTCTGAGCGCTGCCCTGGCTTCGGCGCAAGCACGTACGTGAGCCGGGTGCCTGGCGCACGGTGTGCAGAAGGTGGGCCCTGCTGCCGCTGCTACTGTTCTTCTAAAGCAGCCGGGCCAGTAATGCTTGCACGACACCTCGCTGTCATGTGGGTCCAAGGAACAGAAGGCTCTTGTCTTCTTTTTGCAGAAAACTCATGTACCTAGAAGGAAGTGTCTTTTCACAGCCACTTCTTATTAATAATTTGCATGAAAAGCATTTGAACAAATCTAAATCCAATTTCCCCCTCTCTTTCCTTTGTAGCCATGACCTTTTGCTCTTTGCGTATCAAAAATTTGTATTTCATTATTGCTTTTCCAATGACACCTCCGCCCCAAGTGTCTTTGACTCCCTTTCCCTGTGCGGGAAGGGCGGCAGATGGACACAGGGGCTGCCCGTCCACCAGACAGGTCACCAGGCAGTGTCTGTGACATGCAGCTGAGGCACTTGCTGGGGAGGGGGCGGAGGGGGCTACGCTTACTTCGGGTTGCCTGGCAAGCAGCTCTTCTGGTGGATTTATTGCCACTTCCATTTCTGTCTCAGTCAACTGAGTCTCAGGGGGCCACATTAAATGTTGATGTAATGAGCTACTTGAGAAAAAGCACTCGTCAGTGAAAGAGCACTTCAAACAAGACCAGATATGTTTTTTATAGATCTGTTTGCTTGGACTGTGAAAACCTGAAAAATGGCTTCACGGTGGTGCTTGGGGCAATTTCGATGCTATCAGGAGACACTGCAGTCTCCTCCCTGTTTAATTAAAGCTGAGGCCTCTGGGAGGCCGACAGAGATGGAATTCGCTGTGCGAGCCTGGGTTATCCTTGACACGACCCAGCTCAGGTTACAGGAGGGTGCTGTTCAAACGCAGCCCCTTCAGACCTGTTTGCAATCACATTTGTCTTCAGAGCTAAAGCCGCCTCTAACTGTGCTCCCGGAGGTCTGGCTGCCGGATCTGGATCCTGGCAAAGGGACACAGCAGCCCAGGGAGAGCTGCATAGACCCGGCATGTCTTCCCAGCCTCCAGGAGCTCCCTGCCCAAGCTCTCTTTACCCCTGGCCATGCCTTTGCTGTTGTTAATAACAGAGCAATACTTGTTGAGGTCCCTCAATCCCAGGTACCCTGCTGAGTACCTATTCCATGCTGCCTCTACTCACGGAAACAATTTTGCAAGGAAAGGTTTATTATACATGCTACAAAATAAAAATACTGTGGCTCAGATAGGTTAAGTAATTTGCCTGAGGCCACACAGCTAGTAAGTGTGGGGATGCAGCACGCCGAGGGACCGCCCGGTGCCCCACACTGCACACCGCCCCAGCAGAACCCCAGCCCAGGAGCGGGTATTATGTGTGGATTTTAGGCCAAATGGTGGTTTGGCACCACCTCTCCTGAGACAAAAACGCCGCCGCTGTGGACGATGAGCCACCAGCAGGGTACACAGAGGGGTCCTTGGCAGAATTTGCCATTTTTATTGTAATTACACAGGTGTTTCTTGCTACAGAACACACAAAAAGGAAAATTAGTCCCAGAAACCATATGATAACATAGTTTAGAAATTTTTCAAAGGTTTATCTCTCAAACTTTTGCATAGATACACACACATCTATATTGAACAAAAGCAGGACGGTTTCTGTACGTGTTGCCTGTGACCTGTTTGTCTTCCCACCTGATACACGGAAGCTGCTCCCGGATAGATAAGCAAGTGCCCCAGTGTTCTCAAAAATTCTCCCAAGTGAGCCGAAGCCACCCACAGCCCACAGCTGTGCGAACAGCACCCCCTAGGACTCCAGCTGGAATTGAGCGAAACCTAATCCTGATAGGAGTAAAATCCCTACGGGGGCAGAGCCGTTGGAACACCCCCCCACCTCCTCCTCTCACCTGGGGGTGCTGGGTAGCAGTGAGGACAGACACCCATTGAAGAGCTTTGGACACACCCTTCCATGATCTCACGCAGCAGTTCTTTTTATAGACTGGAGAATTAAAGGCCAGTGACCCCTGCTAGTCAAGATAATGAGTAAATAGTGGGGATGGGCAGGGACCTGGTTTTTGATTCCTGGCTTCCCGTTAATGCTCCATCCAGTGCGACCTCTAATTCGTACAGGAGGATGGAATTTGGTCCATGGGATGGGGCTGCGAGGGTCCTGTCCCTCTTCTGCCACTTGCTAACTCTGTGACCCTGGGCCACACACTGACTCCTGCCACACTCAGTGGCCAGTGTCAGCCTCTGAGGATTGTTGTGGAACGTTCCACACTGTCGTGGAGTCCGATGAGGGAACCCACGGAGGAGCAAGCGTGCCGCCTGCACGTGCTGGAGACACCCTTCCCCCCGGCCCCAAAGCAGGTGAAACGAGACTAAGAACTTTCACAGGGGACATGTGTCTTCAAGGTCACCGCCAACACAGGAGTCTTACAGTAGTCATCAGTCATTTCCAGGCAGAGACCCCGTCAATTTTGCAGTTGGTTTTCATAGACTCATAGGACCAAGCCCTTGCCTTGGTGTGATTTTCACATGTTAAGGACACCTGCAGAGGAAATGACAGCCCTTCCTGGAGCTCACAAAGGGCTGAGCTCTGCAACGGAAGTGAATCGGCCTGGCTGAATCCCCAGCCAGCAGGGCCTGGGTGCCGCCTCGTCAGGAGATGCAGGCGAGTAAGATGGCTGCTCTGTTAGCCTGTGCAAATCTCCCTCCCTAGGAGCCCAGCAACGCCCTGCCCTGCCCCGATGCCCCTCTCTCCAAGAAGGAATATGAAGATACTGGCTTTTCCTCCTGGGTGCCTGTTTTGCAGCAGGCGGCACCATGGCAGATGGCCCCAGTAAAGATCTGATGGTGAAAAGGGATGCTGGTGTTGCTTATAGATCAGCAAATAGATCCCCTTTTCCAAAAGGAGGCTTCATATATGCCAAATAGTCACAGAAATAAGCCCTGATCATATGGTAATCCCATTTTCCCAGGGAGCAGGGTTTTTTAAAATTATATGACCAATTTACATGTAAAAGTTTTTAATGGTATAGGTGGACTAGTCAAATGCAAGCTTAAAATATGTAACTGATTTAAGGTAGTTATACATTCATATTTAAAGTTATGTATTACAAACATACTTGAATCTAGAAATGCTATTTGATTTCTCTAGAATGTTATAAAATTGAGCCTCATGAAATTGCACCTTTGATGGGGTCAAAACGGTTGACTCTAAGCCGCTTTGTATGATGCAGCCAAGTGTTTGCAGTGTCCGTCTTGTCATTACTAGCTCCGCTTTCTGAGTCACCCGTGCAGTTGCCAGAGGACGCACGGTCGTGTCCAACTTCGACGCTGCCCGTTTGGACCCTGCATGTGCTGCTGTCGGTGGACAGTCCCTCACGGCTGTTGCACGATGTCGCACCGCGCCGGTGTGCTTCTGCTCGCCTGGCTGTGGCGTTGCGCTGCGTGGGTGTGGCTTGGCGCCACATTAGGGCCCTTGGCTTCTCCCTTCATCACCCTGCTCGTGCGGACCCTCAGTCTCTGGGTATAACTTCCCAGACTGCTTTCGTAAGTGATCTTTAGACATTGCTGATACCACCCTCCCTCATTTGCGATTATGAAGTCCTATCTCTAGGAGAAGACAGGTGAATTTTTTGCCACCTTTTTTTTTTTTAACCCCTGCGTGATCTCCATAAGATCCTGAGCTTCAACTGAGGTCACTCAGGCTAGTGGCAGTTTCCCAAGCAGCAGTTTGGCTACAAAATAACCGAGGGCACCCTCCACCCCTGCCCCCAAACTGGCCAGAGGTTTTGTTCTTACTTAGAGGGCAGCGTACTCTTTTCTAAGAATAATTTTGATCGAAAGCTTTTGTTTTGTTACTTTCAAGCACACATGTCACCTGCTTATAAACTCAGCAGGCAGGGCTGTGGCTGGATGTTGTTCTAGCTTAATTACATGTGTGTAATTACTACTTCATAGGGAAAAAGGAGAGCTGTTTGCATTCTCCACAAGGTACCGGGAGGAAGTTCAGGTGAAGTGAGAAGTTCTCAGTCCTGGATGCCTTGGCAACCACCTGGAGAGCTTTAAAAAACACTGATGCTGGGGTCCCCCTCATCCCCCCGAAAGTCTGGGATGTCAGGATTTTTAAATGCTCACCAGGTAACTCCATGCAGTAGATCCCAACCTGCAACCAGATTCCTCCCTCCAGGCAGAAGTCACATTGCCGTAGCACCTGTCCCGTGCTCAAGGTCTCCCTGTGGGTGGAAACCTCCTTGTGCAAATTCATCTCTCAACCTCAGCACCCCACAAACTTCTGTGTGCCCCAATGCTAACTCCTGACGTCTGGGATGGAGCCCTGACATCTGCGCTTGTAACGCATGATGAATTCTCAAGGCCGTAAGCAGCCGCTGCTGGGCTCACCTGGGCTGAGCAGCCCAGCGGCCTGGCTGGCCTTGCCTATCGGGGCAGAGTCATTCTGGTTTGAATGTGCCGTGCCGGGGCCCACAGGGGAACTGCTTGTGATTTTCCTGCCTCTTGTGATTTGGAGACCAGTGTTCCTTCAGAGCAACATTCCCTCTGAATGTTTATCTTTCTAATGTGAAAGAAAACATGAACCTGCTTGTCAGACAGGAAAGCAGAGGGACTCACCCGCAGAAGCCCCCTTGGGAGCAGACAGCACCTGCTTGGGCACAGATGGCAACACCACAGTCTCCCGCTGAGGCTGTGCTGGGCGACCCCTCACCGCCCCCAACCCCCAGGAAGGCCCTTCCTCCAGCACAGGCCATGGCCAGGCGCAAGGGGGGCCTAGGGAAGCACATGGTCCAGATGGCACCTGGCATCCTCACCACGTGTAACATTCGGAGAACAAAGCTTGTACCCAAGCCTTCCAGGCCCCACTCCCCCTCCCCACTCCAAGGTGCTGCTGTTAACTCCAGCTGGGCTGCTGTGCCCGCAGCCTTTGCAGGGTGCACTCAGAACCCCGTGCGTCGGGCTGTGCGGGCACTGGGGGACACCAGACCGAGAAAGGACACATGTGGGTCTGGCTCTCTTCCTGGGAAGAGACCAACTTAATGGAGAGACAGTTCCAAGGGCTCCCAGGAGAGTAAGCAAACTCTGAGCAAGCAGCTCAGAAAGTAGGATCTGGGTAGAGGACTTGGATAGGTGGCTGGGGCCTCCCTGGGAAATACCTTAAAGAATGTGCAGAGGGTGTGAGGGGAACAGGGCCATGAGTACAGTCCTACCAGGTCCCCTTCTTGGAAGCTTGGGGTCATCTGCTCAGCTACATTGACCTGGTTTTAGCAAACTCTGCCTCCTTGTGCCAGACTGCAAGTGCTGGAGATGCCACCAGCTGGGGATGTGCTGTCTAGATTAACACTGTGAGCCACGTGTGTTAGCCACGACTCTGGTACTCAAGAAAGGTGGTACTTTATTTTCTTTAACTTTACTTAATTCTAAGCTCCAACCTTCCAGGCTTGTGGGAAATTGAACTCCAGCCATTACTGGGCTCCTTTGCATGCCCAGGACTGGACAAAGGCCCCAGAGCCTCAAGCAGCAGAAAGCGCTGAGGGAGACCCCTGTGATAATCAGGCCTGGTCCCTCCTGGACCACCCACCCACCCTGCCCACTGTCTCGAGAATTTCAAAGCCTCTCTGCTTGGAACAGATGTGGGAGGGGAAATGCAACCAGCATTAATTAGTATTTCAGCAGTTGTCTTATGTCTTAGTCCGCTCAGGTTGTTATCACAAAATACCAAAGCCTAGGTGGCTTACCCAGCAGGCATTTATTTCTCACAGTTGTGAAGGCTGGGAAGTCCAAGATCAAGGTGCTGACAAATCTGGTGTGTGGGGGGGGGGGGTGAGGGGGGCTCTCCTGGTTTGCAGATAGCCATCTTCTCATGGTGAAGAGAGCTCTAGTCTCTTTCTCTTCCTATAAGGACACTAATCCCATCATGGGAGCCCCACCCTCAAGACCTGATCTAACCCTAATCACCTCCCAAAAACCCACGTCCTAATACCATCCCATAGGGCTTCAACATATGCATTTTGGGGTGACACAAGCATGCAGCCCACAACATCTTGAAACACTCTTCCATCAGGCAGCTGCCTCTTTTGCCCTGAATTATTGCAAGGACCTGGGAATAATATGCAGGGGCCAGGCCCAGGGGCAGCTGCATTGTGAGGCCATCACCTAGCCCCCCGAGTTCAGTTTAGAGTCCAGCTCAAGCTGTCTCTCTCCCCGGCAGTGCTCGTCAACATGCGGGAAGGGCCTGCAGTCCCGGGTGGTGCAGTGCATGCACAAGGTCACCGGGCGCCATGGCAGCGAGTGTCCCGCCCTGTCAAAGCCAGCAGCCTACAGACAGTGCTACCAGGAGGTCTGCAATGACAAGATCAACGCCAACACCATCACCTCCCCTCGCCTCGGTGAGCACCTTCCCTGGCCCCGGTTTCTGGGGGGTGCTGTGTCCCCCAGCCAGTGGGTCCCCACAGGTGGTGAGGTTCTATAAGCCAGAACTCCCTTCTTGGTCCGTATTTCTCATATAAGGCCAATGTTTGTCAGTTGTGTGGAATGTAAGCAGTTTCAGAGATGGAATTCCATTCCATATCATGAGGCATTTGCTACCTGCCTTCGCAAACACAGCACCCTGGGCCTCCCACTGGCTGCTCTGCCAACACAGGAGATGTTCCTCAAACATTTTAGGATCCCTACGTATGAGGAGGCTGAAGGGAAGTGCTTCTTTCTGGAAATGAAAGAGCCAGCAGCATCATGGGTGAGGCCCTGAGGATGGATGTACACATGGAGTACCCCGTAGGCTGACACCTGGGACGCAGACACACACGGTGGAGAGGTTGGAGCTTTGGGGCGGGGAACCTGCAGCCTTGGGCCACATGTGGCCTTCAGGAGCCTTGAGTGCAGCCTTTAGACTGAATCCAAATTTTACAGAACAAATCCTTTTAATAAAGGGATATTAATAAAGAGATTTGTTCTGGGAAGTTTGGATTCGGTCAAGGGGCCACGCTTCCTGGGCAGCCTGGCCCCGGTGTTTGGAACCTGGCCCTTTAGCAGTCCGTGCCCCGAGCCGGTGGTCATGCGAGAAGAGAAGGAGGAGCATTTGATACTGATCTGGTGGTTCCTTTTAACAGAGTTGCTGCTTTTCCAAATAGAAATCCCTGGGAAACATTTCCCTAACACTGGAAACCCACGACATGAAGGGGTTTCTGAGCATCTTCGTTTGGGGAGGAGGCTTTCGAGCTTGCAGAGCTGCACTTCGGCAAGCGCAAGCCTACGACGCATCGCCCAGAGACCTCCTTTGAGCAGGGCCTTCTCTCTCCGTGACCAAGACCCTGAAGCTTTGGGCCACTTGTTTGTATTTTGACCTTGAGCTTTTGTGGTGCCTTTGATGCCCTCTGCTCCATGTCATCTTGTTTTAATATTAACACCACCAGTAACAGTGTCCTCTGCCACAAAATAACAGTGAGTGGTGCTTAGCTCAGAAGCAGAGTGGCCAGTGCCCTCTCCCCTGCAGAGGCAGCCAGGCCACCATACTCAGTCAAGCAGTTGGGTTAGATGCCCCGTGCGTCCCCTGTGGCAGACAGTGGCATCCCCAGTGCCCCTGGCATGGGGTGCAGCCTCATCAGTCTGCACAAGGCTGATGTGTGCATGAGGTGTGGAGGCCCCGACTGTCAGACCCACAGGCCCTCTCTACATGCGACCAACGTGCCCATGCCACCCCTAACCCCTGGGTGTTCTCTCTCTGCCATCCCCTTAGCTGCTCTGACCTACAAATGCACACGGGATCAGTGGACAGTGTATTGCCGGGTCATCCGAGAAAAGAACCTCTGCCAGGATATGCGGTGGTACCAGCGCTGCTGCCAGACCTGCAGGGACTTCTATGCAAACAAGATGCGCCAGCTGCTGCCACCGAGCTCATGACGCGCAGCCCAGGGGTTGTGCAATGCTCAGGTCTGAGGCCTGGCGTTTAGTGAGCGGAAAACCCAGCCAAGAGTGCACCAGCCCTACGGCCGCTCCCCCGCAAGGCTGCCGCAAGAATCCAATCTCACAGAACTTGAGCGTGGACTTGATGTTTGCCATTAGCGCTTCTGTACTTAATATATTGTTAACGGCCACTGGATGGCTCTCTACAGTAAGGAAAAGATAGGCATGAGTCACAAAATAATTATAATTTCTAAGATTCCGTGTACCTCAAAGGGGAACACCTCTGTCAGACAATTGTCAAAAGAGAGAGACGTCATTTGGTGCTTCTGTCTTGGCTTTTGACATTTGAAGTCCCAGTGCTCGATGTACCACGGAAGGAATATCCCAAAAATGAGACATTTTACATTAAAAGAGGCTTTATTCTGAAAGCCACTGTGACGCCCCGGATGGAAGGACACATGCTGGCGCGCCTCTGCCGACAGCTTCTCTGGAGGTGGCTAGGTGCCGGCGCCCACGTCCCTTCTCGATCACGCAAGAACCAGGGCAGTGCCTCTCTACCCATCAGAACATGCTCTGAATCCTGGGCCTTGCCGTGGAAGTCTTGTCCCTGGGAGTTTGAATCTGTGTAGGCCAAGGAGGACACCAGAGCTGCGTGGTAAGTTCTCCATACCACCCATGTGGGGAGAATATTCCAGAAGGCTCTGGATTTGGGGAAGCATCTATTTTTCAGAGATCTGCTGTCCATCACATAGGGAAGCAGAAGAGCCTTTCTTCAAGGTGCTGTGGAATGGAACACATGCTGATTGCGGCGACGGGATTGCTTCCCCACGTAAAGGCCAGCCCAGGACAGCTTTGTCCGGGGCTTGGGCCTCCCCATCCGGCATCCATTCCAGCCAGCTCTTTGTGAAGCCTTGCACCGCAGAGATGCCGTGTCGAATTCTAGTGGCTTTCCATTGACCTTAGCCACCTATCTGAAGTTAAGATTACGTTTAGGACCTCCGGGAGCGTGAGCGCAGGCCTGGGACCTGCAAAGGTAGGCCTGACTGCTTCATCCCGGCACAGGGTAAGTTTCCTCCAGGGGCGTCTCAGCCCAGTGTGCCTGGACCAGCAAAGGGTCACTGCCTGGCTGGGATCGCTGCACGCCCATCCAGCCTTCCCGTAGCTTGGGCTTTGCAGTACCCATTGTCTTCATGGCTGTCATTACTGACCCCTCTTCTTGCTGGGGCAAGGGTGATACCCAGGAAGGCATGGGGAGGGTCTTTCCCTCCTACAGCCCCCTGACCCCTTGTGACAGAGCTCTGTCCCCTCCAGAAGCCCAGAGGCATGGCCAGGGTGGCTTCTTTGAGAGCACAGAAGGCCCTCAGAGGCCAGGGAGGCAGGGAGCAGGAGCCCTAGATGCCAGGAGGCCTGTTTTGCTCACCAACTGGGTGGGCAATGCATGGGTGCTTATGTTCTAGGACTTTACCATGAGAAATGTGCCTGTTCCTCCCTGATTTCAGACAGAGATCTCACTTGGGCCAATTCCCATGGGATCATCTCCAAGGGCTCCTTGATTTATTGGTGCTGTGTTTGTTTTTATTTTTATTTTTTTTTTGATGTCACAATCTTAGAGTTAGCTTAAAAATCTCTCTGCCTTCTCAACCCTGTCTTATGGGCTGTGTCTTCTGTTTGGGTTTTTACTACCCCAGGGGCAGAGAAGTGATAGGGATGGCAGGGAATTTATTCAGTTCCACTTGAATCAATGAGAAGTGTTGAGAAACTTCCTTAGGTGCTCTGTGGAAAGAACTGAGAGAATGTCAGGATGGAGTGGCCCACCCTTGTGAGGTAGCCCACCAGCTGTTACCCCAGAGCCTGTGCAAAACACTGTCCTCCCCAGCTCAGGCCTGGCCACCAGCAGACTCCCTGAACCCACAATGCCCTCAAATTCTTGGGGAGCTGGGGTTCAACTTTCTCTCAGCTCCAAAGGAGCTGTTAATTCACCAAAAGACACTAGCCTTTTGGAGCCAAGAGGCAGATCCGGGGCAGCCCTGCTGACTCACCTGCACAGGCCCAGGGGCCACCAGGACTGAGCAAACACGTACACATGCCCAAAGGTGGGCACGTTCCCTGGGACCTCTGCATTTGCCCCCTGGCCATCCTGGCTGGCTCAACTGGACTCCCCTGGCAAGGGCCCCATACCCTCAGAGTGAAAATGATTGATTTGGCTATTGGCAAACACCACATTGATTCCCCAAAACCCATGGCTCTCTGAGCTCCTTTAGCTCATGCTAGCATTGTCCCTCTGAAACCCACCAGCTGCCTTCAATGTTATGGCACCAGCGATGATTTATTTCAGTGAAACCATCATGACATTCTTGTTCCACTTTTTGCAGAGACATTGAAACTGTGATGATAGCAGTGATGTTTCTGCCTTGTTAACACCCTGTACTGTCACTCAAGTACTGTACCTTTGTGGTTGCACATGTGTGTTACTAACTAGACTAACTAGATCCTATGGTGCTATTTTTATTGGTGCAAAATAAAACCCTCTCAGTTGACCATGGCTTGGTATTATCAGAACACAGGAAAAGATCTTCCAAGGCAATAATAGCATTGCTCTTTTTTTTTCATTTGAGTCAAATGTATATATTTTCCATTAGTTAACTGACATTACGTACTGTACCCATGGTATTTTTGTTTTACTTTTTGGTGCTGGTTTTGAAAGGAAAAAAAAAACAGAAGACAAACATTGGACACCATTATACATGAAAAATTAATCATTTCATTGGAAGCAAGTTGAATACGTGTAATAAAATGTTTTTCCATAACGGTTTTAAGCTGTCTGTGAAGTAAAAGACGAAAGCCAGTCCCTCCATTGCTGACGGGGAGGCTGTATCTTTCCCTGCTGCGGCCGTCACCTGGCTCGCTGGGGACTTGGCTGCCATGAGCTATAGCCTGCTGACCACAGCTGGGGGCTGGGTCAGAGGTCACTGGTAAATGCAGTTCTGGCGGGTGGCTGTGTCTCCCCAAGCGAGTGCTAACAAATCATTCAGTCCTGGGCTTCATCGCTGTGCGGTTGCAAAAGCATGGGTGGGGACGCAAAGGTCTGGCAGCTGTGCCGTGAGCCTGTGCATCTGACACGGAGCGGCCCATGCCGTAGAGCAAGGCCCTGGCCGTGCTGGAAGGGGTGCTGTGAGCATTAGACCCCCGCTATCCACAACCCTGCAGACGGTCCTCACAGCTTCCCTCCTCCAGCAGGGGTAGGGGTGAACCCTGGCCCTCCACACCTCCCAGGACACCAGACCATCACAGCAGGATGACAGCAGCCATTGGACCCCACAGCTTGGGGAGAGAGGGGGACCATCACCTCCTGGAGCCAGGATACAGACCTCCCCACCCAAGGACTTAGATCCTTCTATTAAGATTGGAGCAGCATCCAGAAATTTCACTAAATAAAGAGTTTAACAGACAACACACTGCCCCAGCCCTCTGGTTACTGGGAAACCTGTAGTTTGTGTTAATTCTGAAGAACTATTACTCACCTGCCTCCAGGCCCTGTTAGAACCTTCTCTTTCCTCCGAGTATCCTGACGTCTCTGGGGGCATGTAATTTCTTTACAAGCCGCTTCGATTCCTGGGTGGCCCTCAGCGGTTCCGTTTGTCAGATGAAACTGACAGGCTCCCCTCGGCAGGTGTCACGGGGCATCTGTCAGGGACCGTGCATGTCCTAGGACTGCAGCGAACACAAAGGAGCACAAGACGGAAAGGCCAGGGGTTTGTTGATGGACCTTCCAGACGCAGGCTGAAAGGGTAGGGGCTGGACTCTGTTACGGCAGTGCTCTCGCTCTGCAAAAGGTCTCAGCAAAAGCCCCTAAGTTTTTGCTTCCAGACAAAAATCTGCATCTGTGTCCACCTTCTCTGCCTGACGAGGAGGCAGTGCCCAGCCCTCCCACCGTCCCTGGCCCCCGTAATCACTCCATGCTGTCTCCATCTCCTGTCTTGAACTCTCCAGCCCACGCCCCTGGCTCTGCCCCTGCTCTGCACTAATGCTGTTCTTCCCAGGTCACCAATGGCCTCATGGTGTCAGATTGCATAGACATCATCCTCGTGTCCTGGGCACATCCTCTTCTCCTGGCTTCTGCAGCCATACTCTCCCGACTTTTCTCCTCCTTCCTCATCCCTCCTGGCTCCCCTTTCTCCACCAGCCACCTAGCTGACACAGTGCCCAGAGCTCAGCCCTCCACCCCTTCTCTCTGTATATTTTCTTCCTAGGGCATATCACTTGGACCCATGACTTTTAAAACCACGTACACTCTGGTATCTCCCAGATGAACATCTTTGGCCCTGACCACTCCCTTGGCCTCCGTACTCACCTGTGACCTCTCTGCACCCACAGCCAATCCCACAGGAAGCTCTGGGACCAGGAGGGCCCTGTAGAGTCATCTCAACTCTGCAGTTTGGGTAGAGGGAGCTAATCTCTGCTGGGGTGGCTTAAAGGACAAGTAGAAACTAGAGTGATCAGAAGGCTCACATGCCTGCACATCTGGCAGCTGATGCCAGCTGTTGGTAAGAACCTCAGCTGGGGCTGCTGCTCAGAACACCTAAAAGAGGCCTCCCCAAGGGGCTGCTTGCTGCCCTGCAGCATGGTGGTGGAGTTGCAGTGACAAACACCCCGAGAGAGCACAGGGACACTTACGGGAGCTGCACCACCTTGTGTGACAACTCAAAAGTGATGCAGCATCACTTCCACCATACTCTGGTCAAGAGGCAGTCACAAAGGCCCACCCAAGTTTACAGGGAGGAGACAAAAAGTGTGTCTCTTTCTAGGGGTATGGCAAGCTTCTAGAAGAGCAGGTAGGATGGGAATATTGTGGCCATTTTTAGAAGATTCGTACACATCCCTCATATAGGCAGGATTCTCCAGAGAAACAGAACCGATATATATATAGAGAGAGAAATTTATTACAGGGACTGACTCACATGATTAGGGAAGCCAACAAGTCCCACCATTTGCCGTCTGCAAGCTGGGGACTCAGGAAAGCTGGTGCTGTGCTTCAGCCCAAATACAAAGGCTTGAGTTCTGACACCTAAGGACAAGATCAGACCGAAGTGCCAGCTCTAGAAGGGAGAGAGAGACTTCGTCTGTTCCAGTTGGACCCTCAAACAGATTGATGCTGCCCGCCCACACTGGTGAGGGTGGATCTGCTTCACTCAGGCTACTGATCCAAATGTTCATCTCTTCTGAAAACACCCTCACAGACACACCCAGAAATGATATTTCACCAGCTATCTGGGCATCCCTTAGCCCAGATGGGCTGACGTATAATATTAACCCTCGCAGGCCCCACCCCACCGCCAGAGTCCCATCTCACCCCAGCATCAGGCTCGAGTCCAGGATCCCATCATCTGGGTCAGACGCCTGTGTAGAGGGGGTTCCTCCAGGCTGGCTCCCCAGGGACAGGTCCTTCAGCTCTGTCTCTCCAGATCTGAAAACCAGTGAAATGAAAAGAGACATCATCTCCTCCTACCTGGACACCCAAGAAAAATGGTGGGCCAGGCACAGGATACCTGCATAGACATGCCTTATTTAAAAAGGAGGGGAAGGAGAGGCATAGAACAGGTACCATCCGGCAGTTCTCACGTCCAGCCTGGCACATGTTGCTGGTTCCACCGGGCTTGATCCTACTGCCGGGGAACGAGTCTCCTGGGACCGCCAAGAGGGCTTACTGCTTGTTGTAATTCACTCTCGATGCTAGGGAAAGCAAGATGCAATACAGGCATTCCTTTTAGAGAGGATGTCCTGACATGCCCCTCACCGCTGGACTCCTAGATGCTTCACTGAGGACCTCCTAGACTCCTCTACCCTTCCTGGGGCTCATCTGCCCCACCGAGACGGCACGCGTCCTACCACGGCCTGCAGTCTACTTGCCGTGTCTCACCTGTCTGGTCTGATTAACATGATGTCACAGATACAGCGGATCCATGTGGGTTCTGTAGGGGAGGGTCTCTACCATCCAGGCCCTCTCAGGCTGTATCCTAACAGAGAGTGGGAGAGTTAGCATCAGCCCTGGGGAAGAGGCCAATGGACACTGTTGTCTGTCACATGTGAATGTGAACAGCTCTGTCCCTCCTTTCTGATAAGGATGGAAGAGAATGCATTCCCCAGTCACTGGCCATCTACCTTGCATCTGAACCATGTTAATTTGCTCCAGCGAAGATTCTACTTCTGGCACAGCAGTTCATTTGGCACTAGTTCTTGGTTAAAATTGTGGTAGTCTACTGTCATCGGACAGGATCCATTCTGAATTCAGTGAGGACCGCACTGATGAATTGCATGGGAGTATGATGGGGACAACCACTGCCACATTCTTTAGGTCTTTAAACATGACATTAAAATATGCCATTCTCAATAGCAACACTGCTGTTGCTTTATTCTCTCACCTGGGGAGAGGGAGGCAGTTTCACAGGCTTCCACTTGGCCCTCCCCACCACAATAGTCCTTTACCACACAGGCCAAGGACCACGTCCATCCATTCCAAGTACACATTCAGGGACAGGGGAACCAATCACCAGGTGGCTTAATGGACGCACTGGACCCACCAAACCTGGACCAGGACCCATCTATTATCTGAACCCCATCCCACTTCGCTCTGGGTCCCGGTGTCTGTGCTAACTGGGATCCTGTGTGCAACAACAGCCCTCTAAATGTCTATTTCCCTCTACCAGGTAAATGGTTATGGGTCCCTTTGGGGAAAGACTGGGAGTGATTATTTTGTACATGCCTTCCTGGGACCCAGCCTCTCCTTTAGTCAGTGGACTCTTGGCATGAAAGCTGGCTCAGACTGGAAACTGAGCAAGATATCATGATGTTTGAGGGGATGGTTGCTCTTGTGATCATCCATCCTTTTTTATTCAATATATGGATTGAAGAATACCCTTTCTGGCTGCCCATCGACCTTGGCCTGACAGATGGTTCTATTAACTATCTCCAAACCATCCACAGGCCAGGCCCCCTGCTGCTACTCTGACCTTGCCACTCATTTTGATCATGACGCCCACTCTGTTTCCGAGTTAAGGGCTGAAATCTGGCCTCTATTATCTCAGGATCCTATCAACCCCATTGCTGTCAGGGAGGCCAGTTCTGTAACTGTATCCCCCACTGTCAGCCATGATCTACGGAGGACAGCTATGACTGAACTTCTCTGCAAGGCTGGTGCCCTCCACCAGGACTTCCTGTGGCTCTGGGAGATGGAGTATCTCATGGGCCCTCCTATGGAACATAGTCTGGGGATGGGCGAGGGGAAGGTTCCAGCCTTACAAAGAATATCCTCGTTGCAGGCCCATCCTCTGAGCCTTTTGTCTCCCACCTACCATAACACTCCTACTTCACCTTGTGTAACCACCACTTTCCCCAGGAGTCCATGAGCCACCTGTCTCCTGGCCAGGAAGTTGAATCCATGGAGAATGCTCCCCTTGCAACAAACCTTACCACTCCACCTTGATGTTCCACTATTCCTGATCTAGCCCTGAGACCTGGTCCCAGGTACACTCTCCTGGCACCTGCATGTATGTTTTTGCAACTCCTTTGGGATACAGTTCCTCTCCTTCCCCAGCTGGCTTATACTGCAACTTAGGGAGCTGTCTGGTGGCCAGGAGGGGAGGTGGGGAGGGGATTCTGATCTGAGAGAGTTCGTGTTATCTTGCAAGGCACAGGCCTCTGCATTGTCTTTAAGCAAGGGAGCAGTGAGAAAGCCACTTCTGCAAGCTGGGAAGATTCCAGAGAATGTGGGGTTTCATAGTTTTCAGAGAATTGACCTAGATATCCCCATTCCAATCTCAGAGTCCCATTTCTTCCTAATCAGGATCCTGACCTGGGTGTAGCCAACCTGCTGCGGTTGAGAATGCAGCCTTCTCTGCAGCTTCCATAGGCATTATCAGCAAAGCCTGGCCTGGTCCTCAGCTTTTTTGTTATGTTTTGTTTTTGCTATCTAGTTGCAAAGAGATAAGGGTCTCTTTTTATGTTGCCAGGAAGCTCTCTGACTTTCACACTTTACCTTCAACTGGTGATTCATCTGCAGCATTTTTATTGTCTTTTCCAATGCATCACTAGCACTTGGCAAGTGCCTGAATTTCTTTGCCTTATAATTCCCGTTTCCCTAGACCTTTCAAAGGACCGAGCTATTGCACCACCAGTGAGGGTTTAGCCGTTGTCTGTGCAGATGCCAGTGGCTTCCCTCTGGTGGGGGAGAGGCGTACCTGCATCTAGCTGGCAGGTGATCGCGGCTCCAAAGTCCTATTTTAGGGTCTGCTTCCTAAGACCACTCCTGACACCAGCTGCCTTAAGTTTGGGTTCTCAGGAGCCGGTCTCTGAGATGGAGATTTGTGGGCAGGTTTATTGGGAGGTGCTCTTGCAAACCCCATGATGGAGCGGGAGAACAGGATGTGGTACATGGAGATTCGGAAATCTGATGCAGTCACAGCAGGGTCTCAGCCAGTCCCGTGGGGAGCTGTGGAACTGGAATGGCCCTTCAAAGTCGTCCCAAATGGAGGCAAAGGAGCAGACCTTGGTACGTCATGGGAAGCAGTGTCATCTTGAGAGTCCACTCCCTACTACTGAGGGGATGCCCGGGGACAGACTCCCATGAGAGCAGTCACCGCTGCTGGCATCTAGGAACGGCGCCTCAGCTCTGAAGGCAGACCTGTGTAGCACTCCACAGCACCCACTGCATGCCTCAAACTTAGATTTTTACAAAATTATTAATAAGTTTCCCAATTTCCTCCCTCCTTTCCTTACCCAGGCTTCCCCCAAATCAGTCAGTGGCACCACTAACCGGCAAATGTCTGATCTCAAAACCTCAAAGTCATCCTTGTTTCCTCAGTTTCCCTTTCTATCCAAAATCCAACTCAGCCATGAATGCCTTTGGTTCTGCCTCCAAATGACGTCTCTAATCTGTCCACTCCTCCCTATCTCGGCCACGCCACTGCGCACCCCGTCATAGACATCTCACCAAGGCCCTGCAGGAGCTTCCTGTCCAGTTTGCTCATGCCGCTATAACAGAATACCTTAGACTGCGTAATTTACACGCAACAGAAACATACTGCTCACAGTGCTGGAGGCTGAGATCCAAGATCAAGGTGCCAGCAGATTCAACGTCTGGCGAGGGCTCAGCCCCTGTCTCGGAAATCGTGCCTTCTTGCTGCCTCCTCATATGGTAGATGGAGCAGACGGGCTCTCTAGGACCTCTTAAGGACACTAACCCCATTCATGAGTACGCCAACCCCGTTCATGAGTATGCCACCCTCATGACCTACTCACCTCCCAACGCCACTGCACTGAGGGCTGAGTTGCAATGTATGAATCTGGGGGGACACGAGCATTCAGACCACCACGCTGCCTGTCTCCTTCCTCTCTGGCTCTCCCCAACACCTCCACACCCTAGCCAGGGGAATATTTGAAAGACATAAATCATAATAAAAGCATCAATGACATTCCCCTGCTTAAAGCCCTGTGATAGTTTCTCACCCCTGCAGTCTTCCCAGGCCGCTGCCCCCCATCTTCCCCTGCCCCGTCCTTCCCGCAGGAGGCTCCAGCCGCAGCATCCTGTCTCCTGAGCCTTCTTCCCTCTTGTCCACCTTGGGCCTTGGCAGGTGCCCTTCCCTCTGCCCACATGGCTCCCGCTCCCCATCCCACAGGCCTTCCCATGGCAGATTAATCGCACCCTTCGTATCCCAGCTTAAACGTTATCCCTCAGACACACGTTCCCTGAGTGTCCACCTACCGCGGGTTCCTGGTCACAGCGGCCATCTTTAAACCCTCCTCAGTACCTCTCATAACCTACAATTATCGTGGTAACTTTCCTACTTGCATATCGTCACTTTGCCATCTAGAAGGTAAGTTTCCAATGTGGAAATCCTGTCCTGCTTGCGTGTCGCTGGGTCCCCGGTGCCTGGCACGTGAATGCACCAAGTGAGTACACTTACCCTTTGCTAGTTCCAACTGCTATAAATAATTTTCAGATAAATTAAAGATTGTTCCAGAACATGTTTTCACTGGGTAATAAAAACACACTCTAAATTCAATGATTTTTTTTTTTTTTTTGGCTTATGCCTCAAATGATACAAATATTTGGACAATCAGCTTCGAGTCAATGAAAAAAAGATGCTTACCTTTTCTCAAATTCTCCCCCTTCCCAGCCACCATTTGCCAACAGAGATAGGTGTTTCCAGGTGGTTGTCATGGTGATCAAGATGCTGTATTCTCTGCTTTTCATTTTATCTGTGGAACAGGAGAATGATGAGTCAGGAGGCAGAGAAGGTCCATGGTTGGGTGAGGCTCTTTGTAAAGCTTGATGTGATGCCACCCTCTGGTGTTTCTAGATAAGAGTTCTAATCACATGGCTCACGGTGTTGTCAGGACAAGCCTGCGTGCCTGTCCAGGACCCACCGTGACACAGGAGCTCACTCTGGTGTTTCCTTAACCAGAGACGACACTCATGTTCCCATGCACTATGAACTTGTCATCCCTCTAGCTCTGAAGCCCTCCTCAGAAAGACGACCCCTTTCAGAGCCTGAGCAGCTTCAACACCTCAGGGGACAGCATTAAAAAATCACCAAAAAATTAGAAGGTTCTCCTCCTGGAATTTGTCAGAATATTGGGATTTCCTCTAGGAAAGATTAGATACTCAGGCCTGGGGAAATCCATCTCATTACAGAGAAAAGGCAAAGGACCCAGAGAATCAAAGAGTCCCTTGGCAGACAGAGCCCAAGGGAGCTAAAGCAAAAGTCCTTCCTGGCAGAGCCACTGAGGTAAGTACCAGCCCATACCAGGGACATCGTAGCACCTGCCCCCCCCAGGGGTATTTAGACACAGCCTGACGCTGCTGCGTGAGGCGCAGAAGCTACGCACACAGGTGTGGAGTCCAGCTTAAATGAGGCTCAGGGAACCTAACAGTATCCCTGAATTTCCAATCAGCTCCTTCCTACCTCTCCCACACCCCCGTCACGTGTAGAGCGGGTGTGTGTGGCGGGGATGTCCGTCTGTCTGTCTGTCTCTAAAATTCTCTCTTCTCCATGCTTTCGGTCTTATTCTCACTCTCTTTTCCTTGTGTCAGTAAGACACATCCATCTCTCCTTCCCTCTTCCTGCCTTTCTTTCTACATTTTTTTCCCCACCTTCTCCAGTTTAAGCTGATGATCCACTTCTGACGTTGACCCCATTGTAGATGCAGAAACTTCCACTGAGGGCCCACTCATAGCTGTCCAGGCAGAAGGGAGCAATTCTAGGGGCTTGTGTTTCTACTGAGCCTTTAGAGTACCAAGTACCTTTAAAACTTCACTTTCAAACTGCTCCCCCAGGAGTCTTGCAAACTAACTGTTCCTTAGAAGTTTTAGAGGTCTCCGAGTGCTCACTTCCAGCTTACTTCTGTGTGTGCCAATCACACGTTCAGCAATCCTTTGGCTAATGATGTATCCCCAGCAATTGGCTTTCTTGCCACTGAGGTTAGTTTTAACATGCCAGTTGATAGTTATAAAACGGCAATTCTGGAAGTCCCGTCCAAGGATCGCTATGTATTAACACATCATTAAAATAGTATATTGCAAAGTCAACATACGATTATAACTGTTGACCTATCCCATACTGAAAGATTTTGAAACCTCAGTGGAAGCTAAATGCCATTTTATTCAATTAGGATGCAGGAAAGGAAAGAGTGTCGCAAATGTTGCAACAGGGATAGTTTGATGTGTTCGTGCATTTTGCCAATATTTCCTTTAACAAAACAAGCATATAATATATCCACATTCATGACATCACATTTTTATTCTATATATACCTACATGCATACATACACACAAACACATACACATACACACACACAGTGCATACATGTGAAGTGTGGCCACAGGGTTGACTTGGAACAATCTACTTTGGCTTATATAATGGCCCTAGAGCAATTTTCACAGGGTCCCTACATCCTTTGGAGCAACAGTCACATTGCTCAATTAGGTCAGAGGCTCCCAAGGCGGCTGCAACACCCATCTGAAAATATAAGTTATGGTATATAAAATTTATTTACATCATGACTCATATTAAACGACCATTTTACAATGTAAGTCAATAAAACTTTTATTGAGCATTGAGCAGTGTGGTAAATACAGGGTAGAGGGATGAAGGATGAATGTATAGTCCCCTGTCCTCAGAGAGTCATAACAATACGTTATTGTACCCCTCTCTTGGCAAATGAGTGGCTCTGCCCAAATGTGGAAAAATCTTTAAGTCGGTTCAAAACTAATAGGGCTGTTGGCTCTGAATTCAGGATAAACAAACCTCTGCCCAAGGAGAAATCAGATCCGCTGTCTTTCTGATCTGTCTAATTCAGCAAAGCCAAGTTCTCAAAGTTTGAATGCCTTACTCGTAAGCACCCTCAAATGAACTTCGTGCCTTTGACATGGCACGGATCACACATATCACTTCACAACGACAGGTGAGACCACATTTAATAGTCCTGCGTGGTTTTCTCTGTTGGGACCAAGCTGACTGGTCACGGTGGACAGACACATCTGTCTGCACACGGCCAGTTGCTTGTGAGAGCTGGACTGTGACAGGGCTATTTTAGGATGTTCAAAGAGGTAAGTCAAGGAATAAGATACGTTTTAGAAGAGCAGGAAACCGTGAAAGAAAATCAAGTAGATAGGAAAAAGAACCAATAAAAAACCTCAGAACTGACTAACAAAGTCATTACAATGAAAGATTCCAAGCACTGGACAAACTCCAGAGACAAGGGAATCAAACAGAGCACTCATAACTTGGAAGGTAGTGTGGAAGAATTTTACCCAGAAGGCAGTATGGAGAGGCCAAGGAATTTTTTAAAAATGAAAGCGTACTTAAGAAAGACCAAAGATAGTTTGAAAGGTGCCAACTTCTGTCTAACAGCAGCTCCAGAAACGAGAAGCAAAGAAATGGGGGGAGGAGCCATATTCGAAGAGATCATGGCCGAGGACACCCAGGACCACGAGTGCGTAAGTCCAAAGGTGTTACAAATAACGAACAGAGAACTAGAAATAAATCCATACCCACACCTCACACATCATAGTCAAACTGCAGAAATCGAGGATGAAGAGGAAATCTTAGAAGCATCCAAAGAGAAAAGGCAGATGCCCCCAAAGGAATGGCAGTTAGTCTGCCAGCAAATGCCAGAAGGAAATGGAGTCATTCATTGATTCATTCACTTTATTTTTTTAAGGACTGATGCTCCTTTCTGTGTTGCTGACTCAATGGTGGTGGATATTTCCCTCCTATGTTTGTTTTTTATAATTTATAATTTCTCCTCCAATCAAAGCTCAGTTTTTCTGTTGGACTCTGTGAGGCCTGGGAAACTAAAACATCCCCAAGTTCAGAATGAGGCTGTATATGTTTTTGTCAAGTGTCTGAGGGACAGTACTTGCCTGGGGCCAATTTTTCTGCTAACTCCACATCTCTGGGTCCCCCCACCCCGTGATGCCATGAAAAGATCTGGACTCTTTGTAGAGCACAACCTGCACTCTTGTTTCTCTCAAACCTCCTTTCCTCCCACTCAGAAACAGTAGAGTCAAACATCCTTGCTGTGTCCCTGGGCAAAATTTACAAGATCCTCTTTTGATGGGGGCGGGAGCCTCTCGAAGGTTCTGGCTTCACGCAGGATTTGTGGTTGCCTCTTTTTCTCAGTCAGGCTTTAAGCCACTGATCCTAGCTCAGTATAGGAGTTAATCCCCAAGTCCCTGCTAAGGGTGGGGACTCATCCCTGCCCTTTTTCCTCTTGGGAACAAGAATCCCAACAGGGTGAGGTGTTCTCTGCCTGGTAACTACTTTATCTGTGATGCTGCTTTATCTTGGATGTTTGCATGTACATTTTTTTATTTCAATAGATTTAGGGAGTACTAGTGGTTTTTTGTTACATGGATGAATTGTATAGTGGTGAAGTTAGAGCTTTTGGTGTACCCATCACCTCAGTAGTGTATATTGTACCTGAAGTAGTTTTTGATCCTTCATCTTCCTCCCACTCTCTCCACTTCTGAGTCTCCAAAGTCCCTTATAACACTGTGTGACCAAGTGTACCTACTGTTCAGCTCCCACTTGTAAGTGAGTACATGTCCTACTTATTTTTCCATTCCTGAGATACTTCAGTTAGGATTGTGGCTTCCAGTTCTACCCAAGTTGCTGCAAAAGACATTATTTTGTTCCTTTTTAAGGCTGAGTAGTACCCCATGGTGTGTACACACTACATTTTCTTTAACTACTCATCAGTTGATGGGCACTTAGGCTGATTCCATATCTTTGCTGTTGTGAATTGTACTGCAATAAACATATAAGTGCATGTGTCTTTTTGATATAATAATTTCTTTTCCTTTGGGTAGATACCCAGTAGTGGGATTGCTGGATTGAATGATAGGTCTACTTCTAGTTCTTTGAGGAATCTCCATACTGTTTTTCATAGAGGTTGTACTAATTTGCAGTGCCACCAACAGTGTATAAGCATTCCCTTTCCAGCACATCCATGCCACCATCAACTTTTTTTTGACTTCTTAATGGTGACAACTCTGACATGAGTAAGGTGGTATCTCATTGTGGTTTTAATTTGCATTTCCCTAATGATCAGTGATGTTGAGCATTTTTTCACATGCTTGTTACCCATTTGTATCTATGCTTTGAAAAATGCCCCTTCACATATTTATCTCACTTTTTAATTGAGTTATTTGGGTTTTTCTTGCCTATTGGAGCTTCTTGTTGATTCTGGATATTAGTCTTTTGCCAGATGTATAGTTTGCAAATATTGTCTCCCATTCTGTATATTGTCTATCTACTCTGTTGATTATTTCTTTTGCTATGCAGAAACTTTTTAAATTAATTCCCATTTATTTTTGTTTTTGTTGCATTTGCTTTTGGGGTCTAAGTCATAAATTCTTTGCCCAGGCCAATGTCCAGGAGAGTTTTTACTAAGTTTTCTTCTAGAATTTTTATGATGTTAGGTCTTACATTTAAGTCTTTAATCCATCTTGATTTAATTTTTGTGTTTGGTGAGAAATAGGGATCCAGTTTCATTCTTCTGCATGTGGCTCTCCAATTTTCCCAGCATCATTTGTTGAATAGGGGGTCCTTGCCAGAGTGTATGTTTTTGTTTGCTTTGTCAAATATTAGTTGGTTGTAGAGGTATGGTTTTATTTCTGAGTTCTCTATTCTGTTCCTTTGATCTATATGTCTACTTTTATACCAGTACCATGCTGTTTTGGTTACCATAGTCTTGTAGTATAATTTGAAGTCAGATAATGTGATGCCTCCAGATTTGTGCTTAGGATTGCTTTGGCCATTCAGGCTTTTTTTTAATTCCATGTGAAATTTAGGATTGTTTTTCCTAATTCTGCGGTAAATGACATTGGTATTTTGATTGCATTAAATCTGTAAGTCACTTTGAGCAGTATGGACATTTTAACAATATTGATTCTTCCAATCCATGAGCATGGGATGTTTTTCCATTTGTTTTTCATCAGTGTAGTTCTCCTCATCTCCTCATCACCTCCTTGCTTAAGTATATTTCTAGATCTTTTATTTTCTTTGTAGCTACTGTAAATAGTACTGAGTTCTTGATTTGA